>JAVQJF010025387.1:0-12373 GCA_036023855.1 Gadopsis marmoratus | reverse complement strand
CATTTTATTGTGTTAAGCACTTTGTGCATTTAATATCTTTGTTGTAAAGCACTTTGAACTGCATTTCTTGTATGAAAGGTGCTATATAAATAAAGTTTATTATTATTATTATTATTATTAATAAGAAGACTTAATTATTCTGAACTGGTTTGAGGCGAGAGTGTGACTTTTGGTTTATGGCCAGAAAGTCGAGACTCGAGAAAACGAGTACATGAAATACACTTTCCAGGTCAGAGCATGAGAGCATTGGTTTGATTCTAGACATGGTTGTTATTTGAAACAACTTTTGTAGTTGTTCCAGGTGTTTGTGAAATGAGTCCTTTTGGTTGCTTGTTGCAGCCTGTGATATAAAAATGCTGTTTCATTATAAATTGTATTGTCTGCCCTGAGTCTGACATGGCTTACCAAAGATCTATGCTGTTATTTTACTGACACAGCAGAAACACCTTTCTCCTGTTCAGAGGCAGTCCTGGCTCTCCCACTGTCTGAAACCCCGCAGCCAATCTTAGGTGTAAACAATATTTTTTTCTTTTCTGCTAGTGCATCGTTTAGTATATCCTCCACAGTTGACCACAATTTTCTACACTACGTTTGTACACTGTGTAGTACCCAAGAGGGTTTTGACAAAGACAGATGGGTGGTTAGGAAATTAAATCAAATGTCCCGGTTTTAAGTCTGTTTATCATGCAACTTTTCCACCTGTGTAATTCTAACAACCATCAATAAAAGTAACTGGGGAACTGATACAATACAGAACATCTTCCTATCCTTCTGAAGCAAACGTTGTCTCTGTGTTTTGTCACCAGGGGCTTACTGCACCAGGCATGAGCAAGAACTGTGATCGAGGGGTTAGCTGCCTCAGATTTTACTGATATGCTCTGTGTGTAATTGTGCATTCCTGTGTGTGCTGGGAAACACTACTCACCAAAGACCCTCCAATCTATTCAGAAGTCAAGGTTTTTGTGAGAGTTTACCAGGAAGCCTAGAAAATGTCAGTTGACCGAGAAAAGGTATATAACACACCCTTCCTCTCTCTGCCTGCCTCATCCTTATTTATTCATTGTCTGAAAGCTGACTAGAGTCGCCTCCATGACCAAGCAGAATGGATTCTGTCATTGCTGCCCCTCCCTTGTCAAAGTGGTAATGGCTTGCTGTGTCACCGGGTCACAGCCTAACGCTGGTGGTTTGCTCCTGGGCTGCAGATCTGAAGCAGAACCCCCTCAAATGATCCTGAAAAATGCACAGATGGAGATGGACTCCACATCATCTCATGTTGTCCCGATTTTTACTCAGATCTTTGAAGATGCTGGGCTTGAAGGTGCAAAAAGATAAATCTTTTCATCACTACCAGCGCACATATTTATTTCATTTACCTTATACATTTAACAGCATTGTATTATCTGCAAGCCAAAAACACCCTCTTGCTCACCTGACTACAATAGAGTTTGAAGATTTTTCTGCTCAGATCAGACAGGGCCACTCCTTGATTAACAAAAAGATAAAAGAGAAACAATATATTCATGAATTGAGCTTCAACAATTGCAATTCAATGAATCTTTAAAGTGCTTAACTATGTACGTTGCCTTCAATGACGATGATGTCTTCAACTCAGCCCGACCACCCAAATCTCCCGTTTCGTCTGCCTCCCTCACAAATGTCATAACTCATATGAGAGCTGCCAGTGGGTGGGAAGTGGCAACTCGAGAAAGGCCAGATTGAAAAGTATATGATGCTGAGATATGATACTAAAGTTTTGAATACTGAAGAGATTAACATTCATTTGAATGGACACTATATTTTTTTCTGGGGGGCTTTGAGGGGATTTCCACTTTTTGGGGAGTATTTGAGGTGTAGCTTCAAGGACCTGGGTCATATGAATCCATAGAAATTTGATTGACAGTGGCACTCAGACTTTATCTGCCTGCATCTTTTTCGCCTCCTTCACCAACTTTTCCTACAGTTTGAACTTCTCTGCTCACCACCGTGCCTGACATCACTCAAAACATATCTTGATCTCCTCTAGATGTAACCTCCATTTTCCTCCTAATTTCCTGTTTCCTGTGGAGGTTTTTTTCTGGCTCAGTGGTTTTTTCTTTCAAAATATTGAGACGCAGCAACTAGAGAAACACTGTTTTCCAAAGAAGGCACACATACTCACTAAAATACACATACTGTATATTACATATGGTAAGAAATCACTATCAGCCAAATATATGTAGCTACTTTTAGAAATGTAAGCTAGACATTCTACTGCCTATAATAAACTACCAGCATTTAATGGTTTGAAATTTTGGGAAACATGTTACTCATCAATCTTCAATCTCAGGTGAGAAGATCAATACTGCTCAAGCACGGAGCTGGAGCTCAGTAATGAGCACGCTGTAGCCTTTAGTTTTGGCTACACAAATAGTGGCAGTGACATCCAGGAATCTTATCATCACTATGAGAAGCCAGGCAAACAGTGAAAATGCTGAAATGGTGCGGAGATGGAAAAACTATAGTTTGTCAAGAAATAATTACAGCACAGTAACCTCAAACTTGCAACTTGACATTTTTTTACATCTCAGTTTGTGTAAACAAATGTGTTAATTTGTGAGGTTTAGAGATTGCTAGTAGGTGTATTTTTGAAAGCCAGGCTAGCTGTTTCCCACTGCATCCAGCCTTTATGCAAAGCTAGGCAAACCGGCTCAGATTCATAATCTGCTTATTTAATAACTAAACAGAATAGTTAGGGTAATATGTTATTTTTGGTGCACGTTAGATGAAAATAATGATACCACTCTCATCTATCTGCTAATTATGAAGATAGAGCCAGGAGCCAATTAGCTTAGCAACAGGAACCAGGGGAAAACATCTACCCTGGCTCTGTCGAATATCCCTAAAGTTCAGTGACTTCCTGGAATCGTTGTCACTGTGAGGTTGCCAGGCAATGAGTCGCCAAGAAGGTCAGTATGCCCACAGGGAAACAGTTCCAGTACATAACTCCCTGTATAACCATGATTTTTCATTTTTTACATTTAGTTTTTACATTTTGAAAGCCACGTGTGGGTGTGTATTTGACCTTTGGAATGAGCTAGGCTAGCTGTTTACCCCCACTTCCAGTCTTAATGCTAAGCTAAGCTAATTGACTCCTGTCTATAACTCCATACTTAATGGACAGATACGAGAGTGGTATCAATCTTCTCGTCTAAATCTCGGCAAGAAAGCAAATAAGTGTATTTCCCAAAATGTCGAACTGTTGCTTTAAACCAGTTCCCCCTCTCAGGTCCAAAAACTCAAACTGCTTCTCTTAAATAAAACACACACACACACAGTTAAAGGGACTTAAGGCTATCAGCACGAGAGTCACACTGAATTGTCATGCTTTCTATCAGTGTTGCCACCGTGTTACAACACTAGAGATTCGGTTGCCGGCAGCCAAATAAAAATTGGATGGGACTACAAAAGTATTTGATTAATAAAATTGGAAGTCCATAAAGGATTATGTTTCACCAGTGAGAAGATAAGTCAAATAGCAGACATGATGCACAGGAGACTCAGTTGCAAGGGAAAATCAATTCTGTAATCAATCATTGCAGCCTTTTATATCTTCAGGGTTCTCCATACCTCTTCTCCCCTCCCAGCAAGGATGGGAAAGCTGAGGAATCTGCCATCAGTCTCACACTACTCGCGCTATCTCAACCTCTTTTTCTCCACCCTCTTTCTCTCTATTTCCCTATCAATCTATCTCTCCTCCTCAGTCTGACAGCAGACATCTATTCTGTGTGTCAGCTTCTCCTCCACTTTCATCATAGACCAGGAGTCACCAGGAGTGGAGTACACACACACACACACACACACACACACACACACACACACGCTGGAGTAAATACACCTCCAGTTCATATTCTCGTTTTAATACAGGGGCGACTGCTTTTTATCCTTCTAATGAATCCGCTCTTAATAAGATTTTCTCTAGCTGACTCGTGCTTGTTGGTTCATTTAAATGCATTGCTTAAAGGCAAAAGAGAAGTCATCTCTATGAATTGCATCTTAATAGTGTGGTTATCGATGGTATCTCCCAGGGGAATAACACCGTCGACTTTCGAACAGAGCTGCCAGATGGTCAACTCTGATTGTTTTCACCCTATTCTGTTAGCTCCTCACTCACAGCCTGCAACCAGCCTTAAAGTTAACATTTTTTATTTACTACCCGCAACTAAAGGAAATCTTAAATAGACATTCTATTTTCTATTTTAATGGACATGTAAAAACTCTCAAAATGTATTTTCCACCTTTAAAATAAGTGTATTTGGCTAAAACCTTTTTCTGGACTAAAACACAAAGTGTACAGAAAACCTATGGCTACTCAAACTAATGGTGGTACATTAAGGAGGGGCACTCATTTATTTAAATCTCCAAATGGTCCATTCTTGTTTCACCTTGTGTTTTTGATTCTGCCTAAAAGGATTGAGTCTACAGCCATGCTAGCTGCTCTGTGAGGCTGTAGGGCACAGCAGTGCTTGTAGCTAATTGCTAATATCACCATGTTACAGTGTAACAATGCTAACATGCTGAGGTTTAACAGGTGTGTTTACCATGTTCACCACCTTAGTTTCAACATTCAATAGGATTCGTCACATGGGAACCATGAATGTGTGAAATTCGGGATCAAAGTAATGGAGCCGGCAATCAACCGACAAACTGGCTGACCACCATTCCACCCAGAAAGCCATGCCACTAGCATGACAAATAAAAACCCATGTGGTTTATAATCCATGTGGGTTTCAATATCTCTCCTGAGGACAAACATCTCTTTGGACAAAAGCTGTGTATACAGGCTACAGTATTTATCTTCATCCAAAGACATGAGCTTCATCATGAGCTGATGATGGCTTTATATTTCATCTGAGTATTCAGAAATGTCTTTTTCACGCTAGGGTGTCGGGTTCATTCCCTGCTCCTGCTTACTGTTCTGCTCTATCCATCCATCTCATCCCCCTCCACCACCATTCCTCTCAAACACAATGATGTAGAAAATGAAAAATGAGTTGGATTTCCTCACACAAAGCAAAGAGAGGGGAAATTGTCCATTGGAGATGATGCAGGTTAGATGGGCCGTGGTCTATCAAAGGAACAAGCACTGTTAGACAAGCCAAAATAAGATCGACCAACCGGGAATCCTCCCTTAATTCTTGATGTAACTTTGAAGGAGAAGGAAATCAGCAAAATGTGCTTTTGTACTGTAATCTTTTCTGTTGGCTGAAGTTGCTGAAGAGGATAGATGTTGAAAATTAACTGGAGCTTTTTCAGCCAATCATTGAGCAAAATCATAAAAACAAATACTAAAAGACAGTGTTTGAAATTAATGGTTTCTGAAATTACTGCTTAACATATTTAGGACCGTTTAAATTTTCAACTCAAGGTATCCCAGACAGGCAAAAGGGAGGCATATTTTAAACATGTAGTCCTTATTTAATCCACGTCGCCGTTTGATTTTCGGCTGTGAGTCATGATTAATAATGTTATTTCATCTGCATGTAATGCAAATAGTGTCTTGTAAGCTTGCTCATGTGTGGGAATTGTTTGGTCCCTGTTTAATATTATAAGGAGTATGGTCTAGACAAGCTTTATATGAAAAGGCAGAACATTTTCTGAGTATCCAAGTTGGCATTTGTATATATTGTGGGCTCGCTGGTCACTTCCTGGCCAATTGTATCTAAAAAGGGAGGGCTCAGCATTAGCAGTCGGGGTTCTGGTGAGCCAATCTTTGTCGCCCCATATGCGTAACTTTGTGTTGGTAACTTGTATCTCTCTCTTTGTGATTTGGTGGATTCAGGAGGAGATGAAAATTTCTTGAACAGCAATCTGGCTTCCCAGGCAGGCATTTCTGTGGAACTGTAAAGAGTCACCTAGATGCTCATGCCCTCAATGGGGAAGTTATCGCCCCAAACTGAAATACTGAATACTGAAAACTGAATATGCCCCAAAGTTATACTCACCAAACTGAACCATTACATCTGTTCCTTTCCAGGAACCATCAGGAGAAGATTCAGTTCCATGTTATTCCTTCCTCTCATGCTCATAGGAACTGGGGTGCAAGCTTCCCGGTCCATGAAGATTCATCCCGCCTTCCATGTTTCTCAGTTGAAACCTACTGCAGCCAATGATTTGATCAACTTCATCAGCCTACAGTATATCTACCTTGGTTCTTCAGTCACTTGGTGCCAGATCTTTGCATCAGTTTGCATTCTTGGCCAAATCTCCAGAAATAATTTCTTGCTTGTGTGTGTTTGCTCCGTTGTGTTTTAAACCACGTTTAATAGTGCTCCCTGGATCATGACTGCCTGCATCTATTTGTCTGTCATGTCTCTCCTCAGCCTCCCACCACCAGTAGCCAGCCTCATCACCCAGTCCCTCAGCATCTCACTTCCTTGTCCTGTTCTCCGTCTCTCCCCACTCAGGCAATTACCTTCCCTGTGCCTTGCCTTAATAAAGCCTTTTTATTTGCATACCTGTGCCTCTGTCTGCACTTGGGTCCACTACAGCAGAAATCATAACAATTGTATATTACATACCTAATATACAGTATATCCATTTCCTTCGGTTTCATGTTATCTCTCAATGCCAAACACAACGTCAGATATACCAGCTTGTGAAAACCACAACAATCGAATAATTTGCAGCACGCTAGATCTGATACACACTGAACAGATCTATGTTACATACATGATATAGATCTCTCTCTGCTTTGCTAATTCTTTATGAAGTGCCTAGAGGTATAAAACGTATTACAGCATAACACGTTGCTATCTGTAAATCTTTACAGTGGTGGAGTTCCTGTGTGCCAATCTCAGAGATGAACTCGAGTTGGCATAAGCTATGTTTAATGCATGGGAACTGAGCAAAACAATCATATAGAGAACAATTTATACCCACATCCTATTTATCTCTTTTCATTAGCAATGTTTAATTTTATTTAATCCCTCTCTGTTCTATGGGTCTGGGAGTGTTTGCGACAGTGAGTCATTAAGTGGAGCAATCTGCAGTTATTAGTCTTTTAATCTCCCTAATTAATTTGACTCTTTGGTAAACAGCTGTATATAGGCAGTCTTTTGAGAAACAATCTTGGAGTGGCTGCATACACACTGACACACGAAGAGCGCACACTTACACTCACATGGCTGCACATCAGCCAGCACACACACTCGCTTACACACAAAAACCTGCAGAGACACAAACACTTATTCTCCCTCGCGTGTGTGTGTGCGTGTGTGTGTGTGTGTGTGTGTGTGTGTGTGCTCTCAATACAAATCCTTACAGCTAAAGTTCAACAATGCCTGGCTGAGGACGGAGAATAAAACCAGACTGACAAAGCTGTAATGATTCTAAAATGTTTAGCCATGCTAGCAGCGTGGTTCTAGGGATAGCAATGTTGGTCTGTTGTTTTATCCACTACTTTGGTCCAGACTGAAAAATCTCCTCAAATATTGAATGGACTGCCATTACATTTTGTACAGATATTCAGAGTCCCCAGAGGAGGACTCTTAAAGATGTCAGTGATCTATTGAAATAGCTTGACATCTATTGGATGGCTGGATTGCTGTGACATTTGTTACAGCCATTCATGATCCCTTAACCTTGACCCTCTGACTTTTCATCTAACACTATTATCAGGACAAAACTAATGACATTCACTTCAACCTAAGTGGCTGCAAATGTTAGCATGCTAACATGCTAAACTTAGATGGTGAACATGGTTAATGTTAAAGCTGCTAAACATCAGCATGTTAGCATTGTCACGGTGCGCATGTTAGCATGCTCATGTTAACATTTAACTAACACAGCTAGTCTCTTAGTCTGGTTAATCACACTGATCAAACCTAAATAAGACTGGATTAAATGTATATTTCATTCATATTTTTACATCTTCAAGTAGATAAATGGGAATTCACCTTCCCCCTATCCTCTGAGGAAGCCTGAATCTATTACTCAGGTGTGAGAGGTCAAAGGTCAGGCCTCATTAACAGTGAAGCTGTGCAATTACCATCTCTATGGAGTTGACACAGCCACAATTGATTTCCCATTGCGTCATGGATGATCTCCTTTATTGACTGCAAAGTGTCTACCTTGATATATATATATATATATATTGCTATATATCAATACATTGCTATGAATAGATGATCAATATAAGAATACATTATAAAAGTTATAAGCCTACTAAGTTTACTTTCACAATATAGCCAGCCAAATTAAATGCTTCAATTGAACAACCTCAGCAGCAAACACAGGGGAGCTGCAGTGGAAGTCTTGGGGAACAGGAAAATGAAAGAGGTTTGGTAGTGAGGAAAGCCAGCTAAAAAGAGGATAAAAACATAAATAACACTAACGCTGACAGCGGAAGTCTCGAAGTCTCCAGGTGATAAAAGACTGAACTGCGGTCTGGAAGTAAAGGGGGAAAGATAAAGTGCTAGTATCTTACTGTTAGGCTCTTTGTTCAAATTGTTTTTAATCTCTAACCTTGAGGCTTAGAAAGATCCACCTGCTTCATCATTTCAACTCTGAGGATGACCAATAATAACAAAAATATTTGATGTGGTATTGGCAGCAAGAACTTTTTTTCACCACACAGTTTATGTGCAGGTTGCCAACCTATATACATTTTTTCATGTAATGTATGATTGGAAATGTTTTTCATTCAGTTTGAATTCAAGACAGAGAGCTGGAAGGATGACATCATTCAAACTTTCAGAATGTGATCACGGACAAGCCAGTCAAAAAATACTGTGAATGAATGATTGATTGAGCTGAGACCAAAGTGAACATTTATTTGTTTGTGTAAAGGAAAGTCTCTGAGGTTTTGTGTGCATAGAGACATAAATAAAGTGGGCTGCTCTTCACTCTGTTTCTTTTCTCTATGTAGACAAGACAATTGTCCTTTGCTTTCTTGTTTCTGCTTGATTTGGTACAACATTATGGGTCGACACACGGCAGGCTACGAATGATGGTCCAGAGAGGACCATTCCTCTATTCACACTTGAGGAACAACAAATCAGGCTCGAAATGAAGGAAATAATTTGACATCTAAATGCAATAAAAGCAACCCATACAATAGTTCAAAATGAATTGGATAGTCAAAATGCAATCCTATATTCATCAAACACAATAAATTACAGTAATTTACTTGTGCCATTGCTTATATTAAGAGTATAAATAAGAGATTTCCATTGTATAAAAAAATATTGAGTATTGAATATATATTACAAATAAGTAATAGATAATCAGTTACATATTGAAACTGAAACTGAAACTGTAAATAAACAAAACCAACAGCAATAAAACAAAAACTACTAAACACAAATGCAATATTTAAAGCTGCTATGATCAACATTTTTACATTAACTATTAACACTGACTTCTTATCACCTCACAGTTCCCCTCAGCTCTACAAAGTGTTTGAGCTTTTTTTAAGCTCATTGTTTTGGTATTATGGCCCACAAATTTACTGTTTTGGTTCCCTCTCACCGCTCTCATCAGCATAGTTTTCAGGAAAAGAGCTCTGACGAAACTCACTGCACACTTAAAGCACAAAACCAACAGACAGACAAAGTTAGCGACTAGCTGGTGAACATAGTGGAGCATTTAGCAGTTAGCGTTAGAGCTAGCACTGTCCTCAGGAATTGATGGTGACCAAACAGACCTAAAAGGAGAGTGAATGTGTAAATAGACAACTGTTCGACATATCCACATTATAAGGTGACAATAATGTATGCCAAAGCTTGTTGCACTTCCCCCAAGTGCCTAAAATAAATATCAATTACCGGTAATGCAGATTTAACAAAGCTTAAGAAGTTTTTCCACAGATCTTTGACAAAAATGTCTAAAGGTTAGGCTGGAAGCATAGGTATTTTCCTGTTGCATTAAATAAAACACAACCTTCAGTGTTTGTAAAACTAGAAGTCATTATCTTTTAGTTGCATTAGTTTGCTTATTTTTACTCACAAAATGATAACATCAACCAAATAATTTGGTGTATGAAGAAAAGATATTGTAATATACGATAAACCTGTGAAGTGTCTATTGCATGTATTTGCTGTCGAAGTTGAAAAATCTACTTTACTGGATTGGATCACAAGCCTGCTCATGTGAGCATGAATTAAGATTCTCACAAGTATTTCTGTGTATTTTTTTCACATTTGTGTAATCGGAGATAAATGGAAGCCATGTATCTATTCCATTAGGCTCATGGTTGTAGAAAATATGGATTTCCATACTAAGAGAGTCTGTGCATCAACTCTTTGTATATTCCAGCCTTTCAGTATCTCTTTCATTCTCTCGCCTCTTGAGCTTAGTGACTTTCTGTCTGGCTCTGCCTCCTCTTCTCTCCTGCAGCTCTGCAAGGTCAGTTCACTCAATTACTTTCCTTGTTCAGGAGAGGTAAAATGTCCTTCTCCCCTCTTCAGATCTACAAGCGAGGAGATCAATAGCACTCCTGGTCCAAAGTTAGAATGTCTCTTGGCTTATTAACACTGAGCCAACAACCGACTTGCCAACGACACACTCTTTCAGCCTAGGTTTCACTGTGACAGTGGACAACATGTGAAGTGCTTCATCCCAAAATTAGATATCCTCCAGTTAAAAACTGAAATTACACCCACGCCTGTGTAGTGACTTCTGACATGAAATTGAAACACCTCGTGTCACAATTCTGGTGGATTTCATTTTAGCAAAATTCTTGCAAAGGTGGTATTATAGCATTCTGAATTAAACCCATTTTATTTGAATATTGTTATGCTCCATACACCAAAATCAGTCAGTACAGTAGCCACAAAAAGATGCAGAAGATAATGATTTTTTTCACTCATCTGTTTTTACTGCACCGTGTTATGTTTTACTGCATTATATGAGAAGGCTGCAGCAGAGAATATTGTAGTTAGTGTTACAGTAAGTAAATGTGGGTAAAACGTGAACCCCATAGCAACCTAACTACATATTACTTTGATTATTTCCATAAATTTAATTTTAATGTTAGTATAAACTTCAGTAAGAAACTTATAGATCAGCTTGAGTGATTGGGCAAATTGCATTTAACCAATGAAAATAGAAGTGACTGTACAGCCCACTACACCATACTGTAGTTGTAATTGCTTTAAATTCTGTTGAAAGACTCTGTTATTCCAAATCTCTTCATATTTCTGTTATTTATGCTTCCTCTTAAAAAGTGACCATTGAATAAACAGCAACGGTGACGTTTCTGCTTGATGTAACTTCATCAAAAGTCATTAAAGTTCCATTAGGTCTGTCTCACTCTGCTTCACTGCACGCTGGTTTGACTTACGCACCAACCCAATTAACCCACCAGCCTGTCATTCAGCTCTGTCTCTCTGCTTCTTGTAGTTTCATATCTCAACTTGTACCGCAAGATAAATGAATTAATTTGCTGGCATAAAATTACACTCATGAATTCACAGCATTGGACGCACACAGATTTTCATCAAATTACATAATGTGTGTGTTTCATATGTAAGCGTGTGATATAGATAATAATAATAATAAAAATCTTTATTTATAGAGCACTTTTCTAAAACCAAGTTACAAAGTGCTTCACACAGGCAAAGACACAATAAAACAAGCAAACCGACAATTAGTAAGAATCAAGAAGAATGAGGAAAAGCTTTCCAATAAAAGCATGTTTTACGAAACGATTTAAAAGAGGCCATTGAGTCTGCCAACCTGATGTCCTCAGGCAGCGCGTTCCAGAGCTTTGGGGCTCTGACTACAAACGCTCTATGACCTCTAGTTTTCAGCCGTGCTTCAGGAACCGATAAAATACCTTTTTCTGAGGATCTCAGGCTCTGCACTGGCTTGTATGCAACTAGGAGGTCAGATATCTACGAAGGAGATGGAGAGCCTTAAAAGTCAACAGTAAAAGCATACAGGGAGCCAGTGCAAGGAGTCTAAAACGGGCGTAATGTGGTCACTTCTTTTGGTTCTAGTTAAAAGCCTGGAGGCTGAGTTCTATACAGCCTGGCTGAGTATGCAGTGTACACAAGGTACACATATACTGGGTGTGGGCATGTTTGTGTGTTTTTGGCAAGAAGGAGTAAATGTGTGTGTTCATGTTTGAACATGACAAAGGAACAGGAAATGAGTAACCGTTGATTAAAAAGCTCTGAAGCAAAACCCTGTTATCTTGACTAATGACAAACAATTAGGCTGCTTTGGATAGAAAGCTCTAAGTGATACTGGCACGCGTGCTCGCACACACGCACACACGCACGCACACACGCACACGCACACGCACACGCACACACACACACACACACACACACACACACACACACACACACACACACACACACACACACACACACACACACACACACACACA
>JAVQJF010025376.1:0-55992 GCA_036023855.1 Gadopsis marmoratus | reverse complement strand
GTGCGCTCCCATCTTGGTGGGGCAGGGCCGTATGGGACGTACACGCCCCTCCATACTTGGCCCGGCCTCCTCCTGGGGCTCCGAGGCTCAGGCCTCCAGCCTGGGCCTCCACAATATATACTATTGTTATTATAAACAGTACATCTGCTATTCTTAATAAAGCTCCTATGATGACTTCATTTTAATAATCTGTTCAGGGACCTGAAACTCATGACTCGATACATTTAGCCATGTTGGATAGATGCGCGTCTGAGGTAAACATTCAAGACATGGTGTCCCATTAGGACTAAAACGCAAGATCTGTATCTTCTCAATTGTCCATCTCAGCTTGATTAATTCAACACAGACCGTGTGCCCTGTATATACATATTTGTTTGATGAGTGTTGCTCCCTCGCAGGGAGCAACAGAGAAGGTTTCGCCAATACGATGACAAATTTGCCCAATTAGTTCCGCCCCAGAGGTTCAGTTCTGCCTCAGTCCCTGCAGATGTTTCCTGGCACGCTGCAAGTGAGCGGATTCCTTCATGCTGAAACCAGCCTCCATCTGCTGTTTAGCCGTGGGTCGGCACACACGTTCATTTAGGGTTAATGTAACCCAACATATATAATTTAGAGATTAGAAGTTACATTCTGGATTAGTAGATGTAGTAGACATTTCAGAATGTAGGAGTGGTATTAGCTTGGCAACAATGAATTGAATTAACCTTCTTTCCTTTTTATAGTGTACAAACATTTGAAATATTTTGACTCATTTTGTAAGAAAATGTTTCTTTATACACTTCTCCATTCTGATTAGTTGTTTTATTTACAATCCTATCCTATTTTATTTACAATCCTATCCTATTTGCTAGGATCATTTCCTGTATGCAAGTTTGTGTAGGAGATGGTTTCCTCCCACATTAATGTCCGCCTCAGGAAAGCTATTAGACCTACATTTCCTGGAGACTGGATACCAATAGCAGAACCTTTTATTCCTATACGAGGTGTTATTTACCGTTAAAAACCATTTATTCCACCAAACATGTTTGCAAATCAATAGCGATGGAAACAAAAGCGGAAATATGAAATGAAACTCTGCATGTACAGTACTTATTCTGAATGTCAGAAATGTTTTTAGTTTTAGTTTTTTTTTCTTCCTACCTTGGAGATGTATGCTTTGATGCCTTCGGCCAGTTTGATGCAGGGCTCTCCGAAGAGCTGGGCCAGCTGGTCGGGAATGTCCTGGTCCTTATCCAGAGCGTTCAGTAAACTCAGGCACTTCAGCTCCTCTGTGACCCCCTGGCTACGCACCTGCAGAACACAAACACCCATTAAAACCAAGAATTACTAGGGGTACATTAGATTTTTACTGCCTTGTAGCAAGAACTGACCACCTTTCTGCAGAACACCTGTGCTTCCAACCCCATTATAGTGGCTCAAATGTTGAACTGAGAGAAAATAATATACACAGACTAATAAAGCTGAATAAAGCACCAAATACGGCACGGCCTGTTACAAGTGGAGCTGAACAGTCTCGAAAGAAACTGCATCTCTAAAACTGAACATTCACAGAGGTTTAAAAAAGTGCCAAATTCCAATTTTGGAATTGGCATTGTTACATTGGCCCTCAAGGACAATTAGAGAAATATACATCACACTGTCAAAAGGTTAGAAGAGGACGAAGGTAAATAAGGGTCAAAGTGCCAATATTCATTATAAATCGTAACATAAATACAGCCCTACTACATCCATAGAACAAGCCTCGACTGAGCACAAATCATTAAAGGGAATGCCGTTGGAATGCATATTATTATTATTAAACCAGCTGTCCTCTAGTGTGCCATCACTCTCTCTGCACCTCGCTAATACAGCGCACTGCACTCTGTCTGTGTCCTCTTGCATGTGTTTGTTAATGTTCCTTTTTTTGCATCTCTTTATCTTTCTCTGTTTTATTCACAGCATTTCTGGATTCGATGCCCATTTCCCGGAAGATGCTTTCGCTCTTGAAGTGTGACTGTCCTCGTGTATTTATAGCCTTACGGTGACTTGTAGAAAGTGAAAGGGACTGAAGGAAAGAAAACACACCGTGGATGTTATGTGACCATCCTGAAATTGGGAATGAAACCGCTTTGAGAGCAAGTGTAACCAAAATGTTTTGGCACGCGGAGCGCCGGATCAGGCAGCTGAAACACAAGTCCTTATGTAACAGCTCTGAACACATGTATGGTCTCATTGTGGAGTTTCTCCTGGAGTGAACTGAGCATATCAAGACATCTAATAAGAGATAAATAAATCAACAATTCCTCTGATGCGAAATGAAAATTGTTTATTTGGCCTTTTGCTACACCTCCTGTTAGGCAGCCACTTCCATCTGAAGATACAAAATGTTTTCATGTAATTTTGGATCGAGTAAGACATCTCTGGGAACTGAAATGTAGAGGGAGGCTGTTGTTGCTCGCAGGCTGCAGAATTATGTTTGTGTGTGTGTGTGTGTGTGTGTATACCCTTCAGGGAGGTTGTAAGCGTCACGGTCTGAAAGCCGTGCTAATGACTGTATAACAAGCCATGATGAGGAAAAAGATTACAGAGCTGCACTCCTTCACCTCTGTTCTGTAGTTTTATTAATTTCTTTCCGCTTGACCCCCCGTTTTCTAATGAAACCCATTCCATTTATTTTCTTTCTCTGCCATCCTGCTGTTTTCTCAGCGATGCTCTTCATGTTTATGCATTAGCGGATTTCCCTGTTCCTAGTGAAGATAACGGTGTTACTGAGTGTGTGTGTGTGTGTGTAAATTAGGTCAAACCAAGCGGGAAGGACAGGGTGCTTACGGGAAAAGCTAGGTCTCAACAGTCTCAACATGTTGCAACGATCCTGAAAAGCATGACTCACGTCTTCAATGGCTTTGTGTGTCTATTCGGGGAGGAATCATAATGAGTCTAATTAAATGCATATGCCATTGTTCCAGTGGGTGCAAATTCCGGTTACAGGCTTCTCTCCAGATTGAGTTCAAATTTGGAATGCTTGTAACATTAAATAAGGTCACATAAACAAACAAAGTGCAGAAAGCTGAGAAGGATGCTTCCCTAACTGTCAGAGCTTTACAGTAAACTACACATGCTCGCGAAACCAAAACTGTCTCATCCCTTTTGTTAGACAAAATATCAAACATTGGAATGTCCAGTTGTTGCAGAGAAATATCTGCACCTGCACCTGGGATCTTAATTTAAATTTGGCAAACATTCCCAATCTCAAGCTTTCTTTTTTTTTTGTGGATGGAACAATCTTCCCTATTACAACCACATTTTGAAGCTGTATTTTTAGCACTGCTAGAATATTCTGAGCACTGTGACCGCTGGTGTTATATATTTGCTAATAATACTTCTGTACTTTTACCTTTTAGTTTTTTTTATATTGCTCTGTTGGTACTATATCAACATATAATATTGGACTATTATTACTGACACATTAACGTTTAAGCAGCATTAAAATGTTCCTGATGGCGGTGCAGCTGATTGTAACCGACTTTATATACTGTTGGGTAGTTTAATCTATAATTATGCATCTTATTTTATAAGCTAATCATGTGTTGGATGCACATTTTTAATCTGGAATGTATCTAGAAAGTGTTAAATATATGTGGTGGAGTAAAAAGTACTCAAGTAAAGTATTTGCATAAACAAACCTAGTTACTTTCCCACTCCAGAGGGACTTGAGCTTAAAAACTCCCATATCCAAAATCTCTTCATTGTCTGCCAGTATAGCGATGAGAGGAAAGGGAGCACAGCAGGTCATCGTGCAACAAAAACTGCTGACAGTGGAGTCTCTGCAGAGACAAAGGGGTGTGTGATGACAGCTACCACTGGCCGAAGTGTTGGGGAGGTGAACGCATGCCTGAGTGGATCGGCGCTCGCTCACCCCAACAAATGGAGTGAAAGTAGGCTTCACTTCTTACTTGCACCACTGCCAAAACATACTCCCTGCTTTGGTGGTTCTGGTTGAAGGATTAATTGTTATTGAGGAGTGTCTTTTGTGTATGAGAATAAAAGGTTAGACTCCACAGGTCATGCATATGTGTGTGTGCGTGTCCATTTGGTTTTGACACGGCCGGTAGGGAGTGTCTCATCTATGTTAGTGAGGAGATAAAGTCCGTACACATCACTGCACTGAGCTGAAAACAAGATTAGGAGAGAAAACCTTCTGCTCCATTAGTATATGGAGACGAGGCCAGAGGCTAAGCCGAGCTATGCAGAGAAACATTATCATCCCATTGATATACTTTCTTTTCTCTGGGTTTAAGCTGCACAAAGAAACGGTATAGTAAGTGAGAGAGAATTTAATTTCTGACAGTCAGTATTTCCTCTTCTTATTTCAGCCATTGTCGCTGAGTTTTTTTTTTTGATTTGTTGCTGGTCAGGAGACAATTTAGTATTTTACTGTGAAATTATTTTGCTGGGCGGATTTTCCTGTTAATTCGAGTAAGACCATCTGTGCAAATTAAATTAGGGCACAAGAACATATTCATCAACAGATTCATCCTCTGGGCACCATGGACATACTTGTGCACCAAATTTAATGGCAATTGTTATGATATATCAGTTTAAACCAAAGTGGTGGACCAACTTCCTGGTCAAGCAACTCAATAAGGTTCAGGCCTGTTTGACTTTTATCACACTGAGCATATTACTGAGAGAGTCAGAAACACGTTTGATGTCTAAATTAATTTCCACTCATTTGCTGTGATGGCTCTCGAACAGTCCGCCTGGTTCTTCCTCCCTCCAAGTTCGGTCTCTCTGCAGGATCATTTCCTTCAACTTTTTCCAATTTCCAAACATTGTCCTGCCATTGATTTGCCTCATTGCAATATCCTTCGCTCCTTTCAAGGCCAAGGACTTGAACTTAGAGCTTCATTTATTTTTTACCAGTTACATGCCTTACTCATCAAGTTTTTGGTTTAGCAAAACTGTTGGAAAGCGAGGAGGAAAATGTGAGCGATTCTGTAGGCCAGTAGAGACATGAAGCCTCTGGAGATGTGGGACTCGGCCTCCACATCATTGCTGTGCCCTGGGAGAATGCGACGCCGAGAAGAAGACCCTTTCCCCTCTCCTGAGTGCTCCTTTGCCAAATCCTGACTGCACTTAGCCAAATCCCGAAAAAACTGCAAAACTGGCCCCATTTTGTAGTTACACCCAGATGATTCAACATTAGCAAACCAATGGGCTGACACCAGGTCAGCCTCGGCTGTTTGAATTGTTAAACTTCATATCTCTTGTGTGTTTTTAATAGAAAAGACTTTATTAATTACTTTTAACTCCCAAACAAAGGCTTTAAGAGGAATCGTGCTCTTTCTAGTAGCCCATAATCTGCTGTGTGCAGCTGTTTTTCTTTTAAAACAACATACTTCACTCCTCACAAAGGGAAAATATTCAATTTTTTTTGGCAAGTAACCCTTCAATTCTCGTCCCTGTGACTTGTCCCCCGAGCAGCGTATTTTCTGATCCTCAAAGCTCCTGTGATGCCGATGACGGCTCTCTCAGGAAGCAGTGAACAATGATTCCCTGTTCCCTCCCCGTGTAAGTGTGTGTGCGCGTGTACATGCATATTATGTGTGTGCATCTGTGTGTGTGTGTGTGTGTGTGTGTGTGGCCTGCCTCTCAGTGTCTATGTGCAGTAGAGTGACTGTGTGTTTCTCTGGACACCAAACCCTGAAAAGAATATCTCAGAGGGCCACTTGGAAACTCTGCTACAATTTTTTTTTTTTGTGTGTGTGTGCTGATCTGGGAGTTCCTTGGCAGTCCAAAACTCTCATTTGAAGGGATTAGGAAAAGGAGAAGGTGGCCACGTAACTCAAATCCTGCAGGCCAGAGGTCTGACCAAGAGTGTGTGTGTGTGTGTGTGTGTGTTGGGGGGGATGAACGAGCTCAGAGGGAAAGAAAGGGAGAAAGTTGGCTGCATCAAGACAGAGCATGGGGAGAAATAGCAGCTGAGACCTCGCTCGCAGTGGCACTGCGCATAAATAACTTTACCCAAACACAGAGGCAGGGAGATACACAAGTTCAGAAGTGAAATGAAACATACGGGAGTGACGACACGGTAGAGCCAGCTTCATCATGCTGAGTTACGCCCTGCTGTCTAACTCGCAGCCCTGTGAAGGTGGAATGCGTTCTACGTAGGACAACAGTAACAGAAACATAAAGAAAAGAAGGATCGCAGCAGTGGAAAAGGCTTTGACTAAGTTTTAATGTCTTGAGAGACCCAAAGAGAAAATAATGTATGGTAATGTATAGCACCTGCAGTGTTGGACAGTAGAACTAGGGTCCACGGTTATCTCCCCATTCGGATTCCCACAACCTGCAAAACGGCGTAGCCCCTCTGTGGTCATTTATGACACTAGTTGGTAAAGGTTCCTCGCCAATAAGACGTAACATCACTCTGAGCTGTTCTCCTTCACCAAGCTTTGTTAACCATGAAATAAAAACAATGTTTCAATTCGAGCTCTCAACAGAAATAATACCTAAACCTCAGAGAAGCTTTATTCCATAAATCTTTGGTAATGTTGGCTAACCTTCATTGTCAACAGCACAGGTTTCTTAATGCTGCAGACTTGTCATTAGCAGTTGTAATGAGACCTGGTGGAAAAACGCATGCTGAACTGATTTTAGTCAAAGTCTTATATAGTCATAAACACTGGTACATTTATTATGAGGTGTGTGTGTGCTGGTGATTTATGACCTTTACACTTAAGCAACAGTTAAGATGAGACTTGGTTCGAGTGCGTTCGGCTCTTCATCTGCACTCACACCTTTGCACTCTGACTCTTTTTTTGTGAAAACTGGCCCAAAGCAATCATTAAAAAACTGCACTGCACCTAAACCAGGAGACTGGTATGTTTGCATGAACATACAAGCTTCTGGTAATTAAGTGTGTGTGCAAGGGTGTGAATGAGTCCATATAAGTTTTTATTTGACAGCGCATGTGCGTGTTTATGTACTTGCTCTTAAGTGTGTGTGTGCACGGGTTTATCCCTGATTTGTTCTGGTGTTCAATGTAAATGCACGTGTGAGTCTGTAGTTTAGTGTGCAGCCTCTGTGTGTGTGTTTTCCAGTTTATGATCCTTCAGGGCTTCAGCATATCTGGCAGGCAGCCAGGGCGGTGCAGACATTGATTTATTTGTTGAAGCTGTCCGATTCATCCCTGCTATTCATTTAATGACCAACAGCTTTCTCAGCAATCCATCATGTTAAAGAGCGATCAGGCTGCGCACAATACAAGGGGTTTCTGATTGCCAACAAAAGGTATTTCCGAGGAAAAAGCCATTTCGGTTACGCGCAGTTGATAATCTATGAGTTTCTACCTACACGTTTTTGTCTGCAGTGAAAAGACAGACTCTCCCCCCACAAAAGGCCTGCCAGAAACCCCACACACATACAGAACAGCTTTCAGGGAAGTGATGGGGAGCAGAAACCGCAGTTTTGTTTTTGTGGTTCATGCAACCAAATGCGTCCTGGCCACAGATGCCAGCATCAGTTGGCTTCAATAAAAGAACTAAACTGTGGACGGAGACATTTTTAAGTAAAGATATCAAATTAAAGAAATCTACCTAACTAATTACAGTGTATGCCTTGGGTTTAACTCTTTATACGTTTCATTATTGATTGCGTGTGACATGGGACTTAAATCTAAATGTTTAGGCTTAGTCTGCTGCTCTGGATAGTGCACACAGATTGGCACTGGAAAAGAAAATGGACACTTGGAAATGTATCCTCCGATCACTGTTCATTGTGAAATATGAGGAACTCCCATCCCTGGCCTAAAGGTGATTAGAAACCACCCAAACCGATCCGCAACTTCCGAACTCTACCTCCTCTTCTCCCCTTTCTCAATGGCTCGCTTGTTTCCTTGAAACGCCAGTCATCTGGGAATGTGTGTTTGGTCTTTGTAAATTTCCCCAGACAACCGCACCAGGTGCCCTTTTTCAAATGTAGTGATGAGTTGGAATTGTCAAGGTTGAGACAAATACTTTAAAAAACACTCGCCTGATGAGTTGAACACAAAAGTGAAACTGTCAGAATAGCAACATCCTGACTCATGTGCGACGAGATAGGGGAGAATCGCTATTTCGCACCACATTTCTGGCATTTAGCTGACCCTCGGCAGTGAATTATGAAAAATGAACACTACGTGCAGTTTTAGAGGATGTGTGGGTCAAATTTCTTTAATCTATTATTCTTAAATTTCTGACTGAGCCTTTAAATTTCAATCACCCTGCTTCCAGGAGCTCATTGATCCTGGGCTGCCTTTCTCTCCAACAATGACTCTCACTCTAAATCCTGCCTCTTTGAACTTTGATTTCTGCTCTTTTGATATTAATGAGTGTATATTTAGCCGATGGCTTACACACAACCTTCAAAAAGCCGCTCTGACTGCAGCTTTAAAGGTCATTTGAAAATGAGGAGGGCGGTCTTTCTTAAGAAACTGTAATTTTAATCACCGCACACAATCAAAGAAAAAGAGTTTGTCTCTGTGACATTAGTGCAGAGGTTTAAAAACAACTCTGGAACTCCAATAGTACACGCAGATATATATGAGTATCACGGAGCCTCACATGCACAGATAGTGTGGAATATACAGTCTCCATATATCTTTCTGCATTTAAACAATTTTATTGCTGCACATGTAAGCAGTGGTTGCAGCTGTAGCCGGAGGTAAAGCCATGTTGGGTGAGTTGTTTTAACTTGTCGGTGTTGGGAAAGGGGTGCAGAAAAGAGAGTCAAGAAGAGACATTACATATTCCCTGAAAATAGAGCCATGTGCGAACTGGATTTACTGTATCTCAAGAAATCAAATCTTGATCTGTGTGTCTATATGAACAACAAGGCTCAGAGAAACTTACCCAAATCTTAGCCTGCATTAAAATGTAGGGTTATAGAGAAAAGCAACCTGTTGCAACAGTTAGATGCCACAGGTTTGTTCTGTTTGGCCAAATGAGTTCTGGTGTGAGATACAGACATTGTGGTCAAATCTTATCCATGCACAGATAAAGACAAACTGAAGCAGGAAAAAACCTCCATTTAAAAAAAAAAAAAAAAAAAAAAAAACGATCCCATCATCCACTAACACGACTACATTTGAGTTTGAAGGGTTCATAATTTGACATGCTGTGATTTCTGGCTCCCTTTTTGGAGCTTTAAATCAAAGCAAACAAACCAGGTTCTACACACCTGAGGACGTAGTCGATACTGAGCTTCAGGTAGTGGTGTTACACTCTTCTTCGCCAAAATGGACGTGAAAACTTTACAACTTCACGTTCAGTCCAGAAGATAACCGCCGTTAATGACATTACTGGAAATCAGTAGCATCCTTTTCCTCCTGTTCAGTGTGTGTGTGTGTGTGTGTGTGTGTGTTAGCTTTCCTTTGAGATTAGGAATGCTGCAAGTGATCTACGTGTGCTGGATGCTTCGGTGCTTATGGGTTATTGTTTTTCCTATACCCCACGCACCTTTGTGTATTTGTGTGCGCACCATTGTGTGTGCATTTGCGCACATGTTTGCAAGTGCCACAGTTCGTGATTGTGTGCTCAACCCCACAGCAAGACAGCAGAATACCACTCCCAGCCTTTGCGTGTGGAACCCTGACCTCTCTTTGTCAATTTTTTGCTGTTTTGGATTGCGTCCAGTTTAAATAAAGTTTAAAGACGTACACAAGCAAGGGCGGACCTGCCTGCTGATATTCCGGTCATTTCTTTCTTTCGTTTTTAGCTTCCTTGTCCCAACAATTGAGAATGTTACTGTTTAGTCAAAAAAGAGTTGTTAAGATTAGTTGCGATAAAGACAGAGGCTCTCTGTGGGTATCTCAGAGTTTATTGGGGGTTGTTTATGGGAGAGTGAACTGTGTTATCCAAGTTGGTGGCATTGAGAAATGAAAACTTTACGTCGGCGTAAACTTTCACTCTCGATCCAAGGGTTAAGATTCTGGTTGTCGTCATCTGGCTAAGAAAGGGGGAAGAGGATAAAGAAAAGAAAAGAGGGCAGATGAGAGAGGTAAAGAAAAGAGCAAGAAAGAGGTCAGGACTTTCCAGTTTCTCTCAGTCACCTGTGCACACATACCGACGGAAACGCTCGAGGCGACTGAGCTGACAGATTTAAAAGGAAGAGAAAGGAGCTGTGTTCAGAGGCTGGAGCTTCTGGATTGCGTGGACTACGAAAGTCCAATAATAAAAAGGTGAAGTCTCACAGAAAACAAAACTAATGGTGCATTCAGGCGAGTCAGTCATTTCCAGGTTTATCACCAGGCAGTGGCCCTGAAATGGCTCCAAAAATTTCAATACCAGAACTCTGAAGTGCAACTGGATAATACTTAACATATCTTATCTGCAGTGCCTTATAAATAACATGCCAATATCAAGAACAAACTGTGGTGTTTACACCTGGCTTTCTTGGTCTTATAATCCATATGAGATATTTACAAATGATTGAGGACTTGAGCACAATGACCTGGTAAATATGGAGTGCTAACCGACTCTGCTAAGTGATGAGGATGGGATTAATCCTCGTCAACCCTCCAAACAATTCGACTGCCACGCGGTGGCATGTTTTTCGTGTCCACCAAATTAAGACAAAAGAAAGCTGCATTTTTTTTAGGCCCGTTTGGACCCCGTGGACCCCAAACTGGGACGCAACTAGCGACTGAAAAGCCTAATGGTTTCAACGTGACTATCAATCAATTAAGCTGGACTTAATTTGTAATCCTGGTGTACACTTTTACCTGAAGTAACCTCAAATGATTTAGCTCTAGTTACTGATAAGGCCAGGCAACTGTTTTTTCACTTCATCCAATGAGCCACTTTTATGCAATTAAGCCAAAATTGAAGATTACATTTTCCACTACTGGACTGACTGTAGGTCATTGTGCTGCTGTGAGGTCCTCTGGGTGCCTGTGGGTGGGCAGGTCCAGCATGTGTCTGTAAACGTGTTATTGTGTGCAGAGGTGGTGAGCAAGCATGACTCAAGTGAGGCCTTTACCAAGTGTTATTGTACTGGCACAAATTGTAGCTGATCTCTGTGTTCTCTGGCGGGGTCCAGACGTCCCCGCAAGAATTAAAAAAGAAAACAAGGAAAGCAGGCTCTTCCAATGTCTGAAAGGGTTATTTTTAAAGACAAAAAAACTATTTTTTCAGTTCAATTCAGTTTTATTTATATAGCGCCAAATCATAACAAAGTTATCTCAGGGCACTTTCTCATATAGAGCAGTACTCTTTTATATTTACAGAGACCCAACAATGGGGCTATTGTTAGAAATCTGCAGGAAGATGGAAAAATACCAAATGCTAACCATTTTCTTTTCATATCTGACCTTGTATAATTAATAACTACTTATTAGCAGATTACAAAAAGAATTTGCATGCTGAAATTGCTGCAGTGGATGTGCAACGGACATCACTTCATGCATGAGTTCCTGCCTGTGTAGCTCCTGTTCTGGCAGATGAGCAGCTGATGGCGTCACCAGCTGCCACAATAAACGCACTGTTGACTTCTGGGAACGCTCGCTCGACACTCTCTCATGCCATGCACAACAACAAGCAAATATTGGCGCTACACGATCTAGCTCTGGGGAGGTTACATTTTGAGAGAGCGCATTTAACATTAGGAAAATTCTCAGAATCATTTGGGCCTGAAATATATTTTGCTTCCTCGTGACTTTAGCGCTACCATGTTGTAGAAATAACATTTATACTGATGCATTTATACTGTAGTTTATACTGTTATTTACAGCCACTGTGTCAAAGCATAGTCCAATATTTGCTCAAAAAACAACATTTGACAACAATATTCTTAAAATAACGCACTTCTTCGACACAAAACCCTTAATATGCAGGAAATCTTTGATCTCTTATGTATGTTCAAGCACATTGTATACTTTAAAATTTCTTATTAACTGGATGACAGAGGTTTCCTGTGTGATGCCTCAGCTTAAAAACACTTCAGTAAGGATTTATATCATTATAGTCGTACAGAATTGTAGCCTTGACACTGGGGAAAAAAGGTAACACTCAAAATGACCGCACGTGGACTTTATCAAGCGAGACAAGAAAACAAGACTTTCTAGTTACTTCCTCTGCTTGACGAGAAGGCCAAAGGTTATCGCGAGCTGTCAGTACCAGTGTGACTGATCACGAGGCTCCAAATCCTCGAAATGGAAGGAGCTTAACGGTTCAGTTTGCTTACTGAGACAAGAGCTTTAAAATGCTGTTAACAGAAATGGGTTTAATGGTTCTGATATGGCAGGAATGCGAAGATCACAATTACAATACATAATACAGCACAGTCCGTAGGTGTGTGATTAAGTGTGTGGCATGTGTGCATTTAGTTTAGCGTCCATTAGCATTTCCTGATGGCAGGAAATTCTGAACAGGATGGATCCTAATCGTCGTCTTCGGAATTTTTTATTTTATTTGCAGCGTGTCTCTCATTTCAGTCATGACTTGGATCAATCCAGCCTCACTTGGTAAAACCAGACCGATCGCATGAATTGCAATTAAAAGCCACACCACGACACTGCTACAAGCCTATTCTGCAGCTGCTATTTGTTGACGTGGTCAGGTTTCGCCTTTCAATTGAAGCCATCGCCGTGCATTTGTGCAGCGTACCGGGATACATCTTGAACATCTCACGAGAAGCGTCGAATGCTGCCTTCGCTGCCAGCTCACACGTGTTGCCAACTCTCAAAGGCCAGAGAACCTGTTTGTGATCGAAACCGATGGGATCCTTTGCAACTATTATGTTGTTTCCAAATACCTTCACCTTTCCGAGAATCTGAAGCATGCTGGTGAAGTTATTCCAGTTGTTACTGACAGCTAAACTCGTTCCTCCACAAGAAAAGGTCAAGGTTGTGATTTGATCTCATGGCTGAGGAAATGTCCTCTCGGATTTTTCAAAATATTTGCCACGCAAAAAAAAAATCCCTTTTTGTAATTTCAGTAGGTTTTTTGTCCTCATTCCGGGAGAGAAAACAGGCTAGCACCATGGCTGTATGGAATTCAAAGGTCGGTCGGTCAGTCCACCACTTTAGCCCAGACTAGCTCAACAACTTTTAGATGTATGGCCATGACATTTTGTACAGACATTCATGATCCCCAGAGGCTGAATCCTAACAACTTTGGCATTACCCTTATTTTTCCTTTATCGCCACCATGAGGTTGACATTTTGTGGTTTTGAATTAAATGTCTCATCAACTAAAATTAGATGGACTGTCATGAAAATTGGTACAAACATTCATGTCCCCCTCAGGATGAATTGTAATTACTTTGATCTCCTGTATGTTTATCTAGTGCAATCATCAGGTCCAAATTTACTTTGCTTTATCACCAAATACTTGAGAAACTCCCAAACTCCATTGAGCTTCAGCTGCTCTGTGTTTAGTGCTAATTGGCAAGAGGTTACCATGGTAACACACTAAACTAAGATTGTGAACATGGTAAACATTGTACTTGCTGAACATCAGCACGTTAGGATTGTAATTGTGAGCATGTTAGCATGCCGGCATTAGCATTTAGCTCTGCGCGGACTCACAGAGCCGATAGGCTGCAGACTCTTATTAAAACATTTTGTTTTCCTTTATCTCTGGAGAAGCACGAGGGGGAACACTGAAATGTTAAGATTTTATATTTCAATATTATTAAATATAAAGAAATAAAAAAACAAGCCTTTGTGAACGCAGTCTAAAAATAGCCTTATCAACCTTTAAAACCTCTTATCAGTCACAGTCTAGATGTTTCTCCATTGTCCCTTCATGTTCATAATATTTTGGAAGCAGCAGCAAGACCTGAGGTCTTTTTTCTTTCTTTCTTCGAGTCAGCTGAGAAACACAATCCTAGATCGGGACACGTGTTTTCATAACATCCATGCCAGATTTGTATCGCTCCTACAAGAGGCCAAGACATCCGAGAAGCTATTTCTGGGAGCAGCACTTCTGTCTTTTTGCCCAAACACTGTACTGTATGTTCGCATTTCTCTGCTGCCTCTGGAAAGTCTTAGTATATTTGATTTAGGTCCTTGCAATCGACCACTTTGCCTTGAATTAAGTCAATGAATTCCAGTCATCTAAGATATTAAGACCTACAAGAGCCAAGGATTGACTTCTCTCGAAAGGATGACTCATCCTGATGCAGATCTAAACATAATCAGTCTGATGATTCGTTCATCCAAAGTTTAATTTCCTTCGAGAGATAAAATGGCGGTGTAACGGTGCAGTAATCTAGCAGCCAAGCCAACATCCTGCCCTCTTAACCTTGCTTGACCCAAAACCTCTACCAAAATCGACAACAGTATTTAAAAGTCGCGGCCTGAGGGGAAGCTTTGACCGCCTGCCTGACAGATTCATGCTTTCAACCTCTTTTCCCAGAGCTTTTCTTATTAAGGTTTTCCATTCAGCAGCTGCAGACAAAGCCAAATCCGTGCTCTGTGGTTGATTCATTGATTTACGGATGACCGGCGATCACACATGCACAAGAACCTTACAGGCTTCTAATGAGGCAGCGTCATGTTGTGAGACACTAAGCCAAAAATGTGCTGCAGTCTGGAGCTCAGTTGTAGAACTGATGAAGTGGAACATCAGTTGCTTTTGTGGTTTTTAGATCTACGAAAGCAACTGTGATGGGTTACGATGGCCTTTCGTTTAAAAGCCAAATGCAAGAGTATTCTTCAGAGTGGGTGAGACATGAGACAAAGGGACGGTCAACAATTAGGTTCATGGAGGAGGCAACTGTTGTGGAAGATAGAAAAGATTATTTGGGAGAGATTAGAAGACTGTGATTGGTACAGAAACGAGAGCCAGGAGGGTCTTGTTAATTGTGTATCTCTGCGTGTGTGTGTGTGTGTGTGTGTGTGTGTGTGTGTGCGTGTGAGAGAGGGAGGAAAACATTGGAGTAGACGGTCTTCCTTCTGACACTAACAAGCCCTCCTTCTTGTGCCAGGACAGCGATGTCTGCCCATTCCCAGGGTTAGATCATGTCAGACCAACTGAGAACTTTCCATCCAATCAGTCGCTGGCAAATCAGGTAACACACACACCTTTTTTTTGGACAAAGCAGTATATATAAACGCACATAATCAGCACATGTGCACATATGAGATATATCAGGGGGTGATTATAATGTTGTTGCATGTTGAAAAGTTTATCAAGGCAACTCACTATTTGGGATTTTGTTTGAGAAGAAAATGGACAGTGTAAGACACTGTATATAATACTGCATCTGCTATTGGTGACGTCCCTCTAAAAAACATTTACATTGCTGTTGGTCTTAAGAACACATAGCCACCTGTAGAAAAATCCCATTTTCTATACTTTCCAAATCATTTACTCCCTTTTTTCCATTTTAAACTCACAGGTTAGCTGTGATTTGATTGGACACGTTCCAACATTGCAGAGCAGCGTCTTTTCCAGCTCTCCTTTGATACGATGCATGTATAGAAAGTATGGGAAGGACCTGGTTTCCGTATGATGGGAGCCATCTGGGGCCCTTACAGTTGATATTGGAAATAAGGGAAGACAGACGAGAGGAAGGAAAAACTGTGAACCTCCATCCTCCAATTTATAAAACATTACATCTTTAACCATCTGTTCCTAGTAACACCATAGATTATAAAATAGTTTCTGGAGTTACATCTACCCAAACTGAGCAGTTTTGCACAAGCATGGGCGTCGTTTTTTTGATTGTCCGACTTTATATGGGAGTAAATGCTGGAACATGGGCTCCAGTCGTTTAACAAACACATATTAAAAAGGTTTGGACTCCATCTCAGCACGCTCAGTTTCAGGTAATTAACGGCCAGATTGCTGGTTGGTTCTGAATGTGGAGGAGGTATTATATCGGCTGTTTTTTCTTTTAATTCATCCTGTCCTAATTATGGCACTGTTGCTGGACTGATACAAGTAATGTACACACTGTATGATACGGTACGTGCATTCTTTTGTACTAAAGCAGTACTAAACAGCTTTTTCCTTGTTTGAATAAGTTTGTGTGACGCTCTTTTCACCGTCTATTGAGTTTATTGATTTTAAACAAGAAAAAAAAGGTATTTCTCAACATAAATCGTCTCTACTTACTGTGGTTTTATGTTCTTTTTTTTTATTTCCTCCTTTTCATGTCTCCTTTGTAATAGTAACTGTTCTACACCTTCTAGATTTTGGAACCTGAACTTTCTTTCTAGGGGTGAAGTGATTCGATGAATTGTTCAGTTGACTATTTTAATACTCAAGTAATCGGTGAAGTTATTTCTTATGCAAAAACAGCAAACATTTACTGGTTTAAGCTTCTGAAATGCGAGTATTTTCTGCATGTTTTGTTTTTTTTTTTGCTGTTTTAGTTTTCTTTGACAGTAAATTAAACATCTTTCTGTTTGGGGCTGGTGCCCGGACATCACCATGGGCTCTGAGAACTTCCTGACATTTTATCGACCAAACAGTTGACCGTTTACAATTGTTAGATCACTAGTTGCTGCTCCAATTCTTTCCTTTGTCTTCAGAAAAAAGATTAAAGACAAACAATGTCTTTGTCTCGTCTTATATCAGGAAAAAATGGATATACAGTACGTTATATTATTACTGTGTGTTATCAGCCTGAGATAGTAATTAACAAAAACTGATATGAAAATGCTGAATACAGAAATTCCGCTGACTGTGCAGTCAACATGCTGTAAAGCTGGTACAGAATGAAAACATTATTCTGCTACCCTGGGTGTATAGGAACTTTAGCAGTACTGATATCAGTTACCAGATAGCAGAAGCTTACGAGGAGCTTTATTAGGAGCGTCAGTCCCCTCAGATCATATGAACAGCATTTATCAGCACTTCATAGCCATGTTGACTGAGCAAACAAAGTGATAGCGCACAGCACCAGCTGTTGGCGCACACACCACAGCTGTAGCCACATGCTAATGAGCATTCCAACGCGGGAACGCAAATATCCTGTTTTCACGTGTCAAGCTGCTCAACCAAGGTCGTGTGTGTGTCTGCGTATATGTGTGTATACTCGGTAGTACTAGTCATGGTACCTCGTTTGTTTGTCCTAGAAATCTTGGTCTTGGGGGCATTTTAAATCTTTGCAGCATGGGCAGTTGTTTTAAGATTACTTTACGGCGTGTCTCTGTTATTAGCAGAGAGAGACGACAAAGATGACGAACCAAAAGGTCCAAAATGGGGTTCAAACACACAATGGTTGCAACGTTTCCGCACAAAACCCACCAAAGAACGTGGACCCTGATTTTCAGAGCACGCGTAGATGTATGTTTTCCATAAAAAAAATGTAGGTTTTTGTTTATCTCTGATAAAAGCTCTCTAATTAACATATTTTACATCGTAAGTATTGCTTATACGCACAAAAACAAGTGTAAAAGCGACACGTTGTGGTTTGCACAGTCTGAATTTGTCAGACTAACCCTTTTTCTGTTACTATGCTGAACTTCTTAAATTCTTGACTTTCTCCTTAAACTGTGTTTTTCCTGTCGTCCCCCTTCACTTTTGTCTCTATCAACTCTCATCCCCGCTTTCCCCTCTTTCCTGCAATCCCTGCCTTCCTTTTCATCCCCATCCAAATGACCTGGCCATGAAAACACTGAGCGTGCATGTAGGTCTGTACAAACACACCGCGTCTCATGGATGCATCTACACAAGTCTACACAAGTGAAAGAGAGCTTTTGTTGTTGCAGGAAACTGAATCGGGAAGTTTCTTTTCATCGGTTTATAAATGACATGTATCATCTGTGATCGTGGCATTTTACTAAGAGCAACAAAAGAGCCCATTCTGGACTGAAAAATATTTAGACATTTAAACATTTAGTTATTTAGCTATTCCAAGAGATTACTCAGCTGACATCATTTTGGCCTTGTCATCTCTGTTGAGTCATGAAGACACAATGCCAAATATATTCACTCCTCTTGTCCTCTCTCTCTTGCTTTTGAATGTTACACCCATATCAACACCTTGTGTAACTGACCCAAGGCCCAATTAGATGCATAGAGCACACACACACACACACATACACACACACACACACACGCACTGCCAAACAATCACTTCTAAACTCCTACCTCACAAAAAAAACCCTGCTCGAGTCACTCCTGAAAAATTCGAGCCCTTAAACTGACTGTAACTCGATTCTCCGACGTGGACTTGAACCATAACACACACAGACCTGGGGGGGGAGCAGGAGGTGAAAAGCCAGAGAGAGAGAGAATAGTGTATTTTGGCAACAGAGTCTGGTGTGGGAGGTTTAAATCTGTTGGTTTGAATTAACTCTAAATATTTGCAGTGCAGGATTTGGTTTTACTCTAAATTCGTCGCCAATGATGAACATGCGTCAGACATATTCTTGTTGATTCTCTCATGGTGACGCTGACCTTGACCTTCGCCCATAAAACTCAATCCAGTGTGAAACTCTGGGATAAATATACAGCAGATTTATGCATTAGTGGAACAACTGTTCTGTACTGTTCTATAGGAGGTTACGTCAGAAATGTCTTGGCAGCAGCAGCTGAGGCCACACATGGAGGCTGGACTGTGTGTGAATGGATGAAGCTGACTGATATTAAAAGGCTGCTAACTCTTTTTTCTAGCACGTATCTTAGCCTGTGTGAAGTCGGTCATTAGTCTGTGTAGCGCTGGGTACATTAGTTTAGATTATCAGGTGCCAGCCAGATCTCATGGCTCACTTCCACTCAGTTTGAGCGCCACACGTTCCTGTGACTGGATGCTACGTCGGGTGGACTCAGCGGCCGACCCGGGCCGAGTTCTCAGCCCGGCGTCTGTTTTTAATATTAAGTTTGATACCCAGCAAAGAGTCGCTGCAGATGTGTCGGCGCGAGCCAGTGGAAAACAGGTAGGCAGTAGCCAAAACAGCTCGAAAATTCAACCGCAGCGTCCCTGCTTCGATTCTGGCTGGAGGACCTCTCCTGCTTATCATACCCCCACTCGCTCCTCACGTTCCCTGTCTGGCTGTGCTTCAATCACTATCTAATAAAGGAGAAAATCTCAAAAAAAACGTCAAGCGATATTTGATTCCGAACATAAACGACACGTATACAGATAGTTAAATCTACTTTCATCTGTTAAATTAAAGCACGTTTGGTCTTGATTTGGCAGTTAAATGTAGAGATAGAGGAAATGCAACAAAGGTGGAAAGCAGGAATCAAACCGGGGACGGTGTGATTACAAGGCGCTCTATGCATGACAGCCTGCTTAGACCACCAGGAATTTGTTATTTAACAAACTACCAGTGGAGTCTGGAGAGGAAGTGTCTCCTGGATATTTCAAACGCAAATAAGCCCAACGATAGAGTTGTGTAGTTTCAAATTGGCTATGTACGCCTGTATCTATGGCTGCAATTAGCCATTTTTTATTATCAAGTAATCTGTCAATAGTTTTTTCTTGAATAGACGCATAATCATTTTGTCTATGGCTTTGTCTGCGTTTCTAAAAAAGTTAGAAATGCCTTTTACAGTTCCCCAAATACCAAGGTGACATCTTCAAATGTCACGTTTTGTCCGATACAGATATTCAGTTTATCATCATGTGTGGAAAAAGAAAGGCATAAAATCTTCACACTTAAGAAGAAGAAGAAGGTGGAACCAACATTTATTTCTTTGCTTAATGACAAATGATGGCAAAATTGTTGCTGATTAATTTTCTGTTGCTCATCTAATGGACTGATTGACTAATTCCTGCAACTCTACATGTATCTATATATCGATGGCGACTTAGCCGTCCAATCTTGGCAGTGATGATCGTTGCCTGTGCTGAACCTTTGGCAAACAAGCTGATATGGTCTGAACACAGAACGAAGCAGAGCGCTTCCAAATTTACCAGCTTCCACTGAAAGGTTCAGCCCTGTTGACTGTATTATGTCTGAAATTGAATTATATGCTTCTCAAAGAACTCCTAATATGGCTGGTAGAAAGGGAGGGGGGGTACAACACCTCGATTATCCACTTCAGTCTTTTAACTTTAAGCTTTAACCTACTGCAGCCGAACCCAAACACCTAATCCAACCTAAGATCTAAACTGTAAACCTGAGATTAGTCCTGTAGGTTTCTTTGATGACCAGAAAGGAAAAGAAAAAGTCAATATTTTGCAGAGTTTTCCTCTTCATTCTACGCTCGGAGGTCATCTGGTCATCGCACACATAAAAACACACTCTTAAATCACACAAACACAGACAGAAAAGACTTACATTAGCACATTTTTGGGGACTAAATGGACCACACACACACACACCTACACACAACCTGACAAACATCCACATTAAGCACAAACTTCTTCTGTGTGAGTCAGACCCCACACACGCACGTGCACGTGCACAGACACACACCGGGTGTATTGTTGCTAATAAGGGTGACTCAGACCCTATCAGTGAACCCAAACAATAATAAAGTGGACCAGTGAAGTGTGAGGAATGGAATGCCAATCACACACACAACACACATAACACAGAAAACCCCCAAAATTTCACACAAGTCAACACAGATGGCACGAGAACCTAAAATGCGCACACATACAACCACTGTGCATCGGGAGACAAACATCAAACGCACATTATAGTTTCATATAAAGTACTGTAACCGTTGCACATGTGGAGACTAAGGAAGTCATAAAACATGCGGGAATGAACCGAGTCTTGCCCGCAAATACAGGATGCAATGTGACAAAATATCCCCCGAAAGTGCAAATGAAATATTACTAATATACTGTAGTTTCATCCACAGAGATGGAAGAAGATCTTAAATGTACAGAAGACACGAGAAATGCATTAAAGTACGTCCAACACACTCGATCACAGTTGCTTTAATGTACAAAGAACATATCTCATAAAATGTACCTTTTGATAACCTGTAAAACTGATATAACTAGAGAATTATTTCCCTTTGTGATCACGTTGTTGGTCACTTTACTCGCTCACTTTGCCACCTGATGAAAACGTGAATGAATGAATTGACCGATGACCGATGGACACGAGGGACGTGCCGAGTAGGGCTGCAGCTAATCTGCAGAGTATTTCTTTGATTGGCAGAATAACCGTTTGGTCTATAAAATGTCAGAAAAAGGAAAATGCCAATCACACCTTTCCTGAACCCCGAGGTGACGTCTTCAAATGTCCAAAACCCAAATATATTCCGATTGTTATCACATAAAATGGAGAAAAGCAGCACCTTCTTACAATTGAGAAGCTGGAACCAGAGAATGCTTTGCTTCTTTTTTTAGTCTTTTGCTTGGAAAATTGTCAGCAAACCTTGCTGATTATATATATTTTTGTTGATCTAATCCACGTGTGCTTCCTGCTCATCCCTATTATTGACGTTATAGTCTTAAGTTAATTATTTGGCAGCCCATTAACATGTGACCCAGCCGGTGGATTTATTTCTGACTGCACGTTCACTGATGTACCCAGAACACACTGTCGCAGCATGTTTACGTATGAAGCGAATAACCGGTTTGCTCAAAGTGCCTCGGCCTGCAGCACAAACATGAGGGCAGGAGCGTCTGTATTTGCATGTGTGTGTGTGTGTGTTTGTTTGCGTTTGAATGCCGCAGCACTGAGGCAACACTGGAGCTCTCCTCGTTTGCGGGCGCGTTCATTGTTTCCAAGTATCTCTTTGTCTTGAACCAATCAGGCGTGGGGTGTAACTGGACTGCAATTCAAAGAAGGGCCTGTTTCCAGATTAAAAATAGCTGGCCTTCGCATGAGAGCCGGGGGGGATTCCCCACATTGCGAGCTACATGGCTCCGTGTTTTTCACTCCCGACTCTGTCCAGTGTCGTCCCTAAACCGCTCCTTATCCTGCTACCTCCGACGTGCCAAGAGAAGAAAAACTGGAATCAACCAAGTGATCAAGTTATATATGAGCCTTTTAACTTTTTAATATATTCACGTAATATCTGACGCATGTGCAGATGTTTCTGCAGCTGACGCAGGGTTGTTGCTTTCATGCAACTCTGATGCATTTGCCTTTTATGTTATGCTCCCCTCATGACAAGAAGGTCATGGAAAGATAAGTGATTTGGCTAAGGATACCTACACTGGTGCTTCCAGTTGCTGTTAATTTCATTTCATCATGTGCTGGCTCTCCAAAATGTCTCACCTTTGATGGTTTCAGTATTCAAATTGTCCATCACCCTGAGCTCCATTTTTATTTCCTCACTCTCAAGAGGAGATGTTGGGAGGATGGGGGGGGGGGGAGTGTGGTCTCTCCATTTCTTTATTTTTTTTTTACATCCACTACCACACAGTCGAAGAAAGCGTGGCAGAGAGACGCTCAGGTTTTGTGTTTCAGTATTCGGTTATCTGCAGTCCTGGTGCTGGACACGTGTCTCCAGCAGTGTAACCCGTGTCCCCTGTTTACACTGCAAACCTCCAGAGCGTGACACACATGCCACCTCCTTACAGATGTTTCGGACACCATCTGTAAGGACACCAGTGAAGCCACTTTAACCTGGCCTCTTGCTGGGCCTCGTGCATCATCCAGAGCACTCGCTTCCCACGAGGTGTGTCAGGAACCATATGGGACATGTGTTACTTTTTAAATCTGCGTGCATCAGGCAGGTATGGTTGCTTTCCCTTCACAGCAAAAGGAGGAGGACGGAGGTGTAATAATGGGCCTCTGCTGCTGCACTCACCTCCCTGTTACTGCCCACTAACAAAGCAATGAGTCGACACATGCTGGGCCTACAGGCACATTGCAGATGTTTACAGTGGTGTTACCCGCATGTGATCATTTCGGTGGCTTAAGTCGAACCCCAGGGGAGAGACCACCTCCATCTCTGACCCGCACAGTTCACCTCTGCGCAAAACATCTGCAACCTATAGGCTACACTTAAAAGCAGCCCTGCCTGCAGTCCTCGGATTACTTTCCGCCTGCCCAAATGGCTCCAACGTGTTCCCTCTAAGCGACACACGCTGCGATCAGCCGGGCGAAGCTGTTCCCGCAAACGCGGAGACTTTGCGCTGCCCGTGCGGCTCCAAAGTGCGGCACAGGAGCCCTCAACGTGAGTGCAAAGCAGCATCTTACCTGCGATATGGACATGTTCAGGTAGAGAAAGAGCCCCGTGGTGGAGGCGATCTGCAGCACCACCACGACGATCACCACCATCGCCACCCACATCTTGGACGGCGCTTCCCGGCGCCTCGTCCCGCTGGGCCCGCCCGGCCCGCCGGCAGGGACCATCATGTAGGTGGTGGACTCGCTGCTCACCGACCTGAAGTAATCCTGGTGCTGCTGCTGTGCGCTCGGAGTGGCCATGGCATTCCCGACGCATGAGCAGACCACGACGCCAAGGGGGGACCCGAGGGAGCAGCAAACGCGGCAAACCGCCACCTCCACCGCAAGTCAGACCTCCGTGCGTCCTCCGCCAGGGGAGCTTTTCATTCTCAAGCGGGAGAAGCAGGGGAAGAGAGGCGAGCTGCTGAGCATGCAGACGAGAAAGTTAAAGTTCGGATCTGTCCATGTCCGTGCAGCCGCTGCGCAAAGTGCTGAAGCTGCTGGACTGATGAGCTGCAACTGAGACAGAGCAGCAAAGAGGGGCTGGCTTAACCTTTACATCACCCTGGAGCTCTGGAGGAATGCTCTCTCTCTCTCTCCCTCTCCCTCTCCCTCTCTCTCTCTCTCTCTCTCTCTCCCTCGCTCTCTCCCCCTCTCTCTCCCTCTGCATGGGACACCAATGCCATACATTGCCTAAAATCAATATATTGTGCAGCTGATATCTGAGATTTGCAAATTCCAAGCACTGCACGTGTCCTTATTTCAGAATGTGTCACTGCAGAGTCGAAAGTAAAATTCAGACCTCTGGATGTCAGAGTGGAAATCCATGTAGAACCCACAGCACTTTTCAGGCAGTTTGGTTTGGTTTTGCCCTGAGCCTCTCAGTTTCAGGATGAGCTGGCAGAGGGCGCCGTCTTTGTTTGACTCTTTGTTACTTCAGGACTTGAGAGTGATTGTTTGAGGCATTTGTTGAAAAAAAAGGGCACAAATCACTTCTTTCAGCTTCTAAAATGTGAATATCTGCTGGTTTTCGTAGTCCTCACTAATAATAAAGTGATTTTCTGACATCTTGCGTAAGCTTTAAAAATGGGAATGTACCATTTCTTGTTGCAGCACTAAGTCGATGCTTTTTAACATTTTAGTTGGTGGTTTTATTTTGTAGCTATATGAAATAGTGGCATAAAAATCTCTCTCTTACCCCTTTTTGTTCTCTGTGCTGATACCACCAGTGTCTGTGGTCTGTTTAGCAGCTTTACACTGTCTGAGAGCAAATATTTGCCCAACGCCCTCCAGTTTATCACTGTGAAACAAGTGTAGCCATGTTTAAATATTTGAACTCCGGCTTCCAAAAACATCACAAAGCTGTGTGCGGGGCTGTTGCCTTCGCTGATGAGATTTATACAACATCTAGATTTTGTTTCCGTCTGCAGCCAAAATGTCTTTGTCGGCTGTGTCACCTTGGCCTGTCTTTGGACATAGATTTCATATTTTCAGCTCTGAACCTCTTTAGGCCATGGCACCCCTAATATAACATGCATATGTACATATAGCTCCACTCTCGATCACTCAGAATAAAATCCAACAGGTGCTCTGCAGATTTACAGATAAATATTTGACTTAAACACGCTCGTATGTTCAATGAATTTCTTGCATTTTCTTCTAAATTAAAATGAGCTTATATTTAAGGTGCAGTCTGGTCCTGTCAGACTGTGTTGAGGGCTGAGATGTATCAGCATCTCTTGTCTCCGACACAATTATCTCTGAGCTGCTGAAGAAACTCCTGAGCCGGATTGTGTTACTATGGGAAGCGGCAACCGTGAGTATGGACACGTTTGAAAACGTCACATAAAAGGTAGTTAATTGTTAATGTGGCGAGATGTGATCAAAAACGCACAATAAGTGAACAATCATGTGATGAATCTTCCCCCGTCCTCTGGGAGCCACGGCTCTAAACAGCCTTTCCTTTGTTTCCTCTCCATCACCACAAACAGCTGGAAAGAGGTCTGTGTTAGTCCAGCAGTCAGATCTGTTTATCAAAGATGGGAGACAGAAGACCTTTTTATTTTATTTTATTTTTTGTCCATCCATGAAAGCTGCTGTCGAATCCAGGTGTGGTCCAGAAAAATGGTCCCAGGTTTAATTCTCCTGCAGAAATCCACCTGGGGCCTGCACCACATGTGAAAGCCATCTGATCCACTAACTGGGACTTGACACGCCCGTAGGTCCAGGTCAAACCTTGGTGGCCAGGAAGGGGACGCTGTGGTCTGCAGGTGAGACGGGAATAAACATCCGGACTGACAGGTGGTTAAATCCACAAGATTAAAAGGAAAAGAGAAGACAAGTCAGACACTTTCCACGTCTCCAAAAATGGTTGTTATGATGGAATTGACGTTGTTTTGGGTTTGAAGTCGACTCCCTGAGGGCAGATGCTGCCACAACTGTGGGAAGTGTCTTTGTCTGGATGGTATTTCAACACCACAAGGTCATGGGTTTGGCCCCCAGATCTCCTACAGGAGGAGGATACTTAGCGCCTGCACTGAAGCCTCTAGTCGAAAAAATAGCCCAGTGAGATTTGCAAAGAAGCCAATGATCCTATTTAGAAATAGTGTGGCTGACGTGCCGTAACATTCCCAGGTTGTCGTCAAACCACTTACGGTGTTTAACTAGTCAGAGTCCTCTGGGAATACCTCCGAAAACAGAGATGCCAGTGATGCTTAGCTCCGTGACCCTAACTTAATCGTAAAACACGAGAGGCACAGTCTGTGGCATTTTGAAAAGGCTTTGCGTGAATAAAAACGACAAAGCTTTTGTTGCACATTTCCAAATCTCTGAGCCTGCGTGCTCCACTGTGGGTGTGCTGACCCCACCTCGCTCAGATTTATGAACTTAAAGCCGGTAGCTAACGATACCCTCATAAAAAAAAAAAATATATATATATATATATATATATATATATAGAATATTGTGAAAGTGAATGTTCTGCCATCAAACTGTGTCTTTAGCACAAGTAGTTTACAATCAAATGTATTTAAAGCCGCTATGATGGACATTTTAATAGGAGCAATGGAGCAAATGTTTACGTGGTGCTAGCAGGCCAGTGGAAACGGCACTTTCAGTTCATGCTAATGTTGCTTGATGTCTTTTGGATATGTAAACAACCAACTGTTCAACCTGAACGACAACCAACAATTAATGCTGCTTGTAAAAAATCACAATTTATAACGTATAGTATGTTTTAGAGACTTAACCTGTAAGTTGTTAAAATTGTTGTCGGTTGAATCTTTTGGGCTGCGTTAACTTTTCATAATATCTCATATAAACTGGTAACTTCATGTTAATCAGATTAATGAAGTGAAAACTGGGAAACGTCAAAGCAAAAGTGCCTCGATATTGCATTTATGGGGGAAAGCCGCTTTAAAAATGACCTTTGACTCCCCAAATACTTGATGCATGATGTTAATTTAGATATGCTTTTTACATCTTGTTTCACTTGCATGAAGGGAGGATGAATTGAATTTAGGTGGGTTCACCTTTCACTAGAGCGGACAAAGAGCTAAAGTACCTCTGCCGTTCATTTGTTATCCTTTGTGTGTCATGACACTTTTTCCATCTCCCTCACCGGTCTCCCTCTCTTTCTGGCAGCCAACCACCTGACAACACAACAAGCGTTTCTCCAGATGTGTGTGTGCGTCCCCTCTGACAACACAGCTGTCCACCCAGCCCTTCAGCCCATCTAGTGCGAGTGTGTCGGCGTCCCGTGGTGAGAAAACATAATGGCGAGCAGCAGTGGGAGTTAAAAGTTCAGTCTAAGCATTCCTTGACATATTATGTATCAGAGCCGAGGGACTATTGCACGCCACAGCCAACGCAACGTGTGTGTATCGTGCTCTGTTTGTGTGCTCAAATTAACGGCTACGCGTTGTGGCATTTAGCTCCCAAATGTCTTTAAGAACAAAAGTCAGAATGGTTTAGATTAAAGAGTGAAATGTTCTAGAACTAAATTTGCCTGTAAGAGACACTTAAATGTACGCCACGTCTAAATGTTAACAACAGTCAACAGCCACGCTAACTTACTTAGGCGCTTTGAGCCCAACGCTGACATCAGCATGCTAAACCAGGGTTTGACATTAACCATGGCCTTGAGTTTTCTGTTGAAATTAATTATTCTAAAGATATATTTTTAATTCTGTTAATGTCCTTTCATCTGTTTTTTTCTGGAATGTTATCTCATAACGTAACTTTACATTTCGGCCAACAAAAATGTACTTTGGCCACAATATATGTGTGTGTACTAGTATGTAAACTCTTTTTTCAATACTGCTCTTTCAATGTGCTCTTAAGCTCTTCTTTCAGTGAATTTGGCTTTCTCCGACCATGTTTTTAAGTGGCTAACGAAGAAAAGAAAGGAAAGAAAATCACCGTTTGGTTAAGCACCATGGCTCCCTCTTCTTCCGGATCTGACCTCAGTAAGTAAGTCGGTATGAAAATGAGTTTTCTTTGAGCCAGAACACAACTTCATCCCAAATGTCAAAATGCAGCTCAGTCCAGGGGATGAATTAATCACACGGAATCTATAAAGATTTTTAGGCCAAGTACGAGGGGAAATAATTTCCCAACATCACGCTCAATTATAAAATGGTGCAGTGTGTAATTTACTTGTCATGGAATGCACTTCCATCAAACATCTGCAGTGGCATTTCATCCTTTCTCATGGTTGCCTTTATCAAAGTTATCTGCTGTCTGTGATACTTAAAACATATGTAAAGGATGTTAGGTTTCTGTCCCTGATGGAAATTAAAAGTGCAATTAATATTCATAAATACAGTATTTTATTCTGGTATTGTACTTAACAGAAGACCTGACCAGTAAAGCAAAATCAAGATAACAAAATAGGTTATTAACAATGAATGTAGACAATAAAGCAACAGTCTGACATGCATATTCATATCCACAATGGTAAACTGATTTAAAATCAATTGTTGTCAGGTTGACCACAAGCTGCAAATACTTAAGCACATTGCTCCTGTGATGCCATCTAAAGGACATTTATAGTTACTGCAGTTGGATCCAAGTCAAAATTGCACCAAAACCATCGAGTTGTCTTGCTAATGTACTTTATATCCTTCATGGACTAAAACCACGACCTCAGGTTAATCATCCAGCGTCTAAAATATGCAGCTTTCAGGATATACGTGTAGCTAAAACTGCCACACTTTGTTTTAACTACGAGTCAACCATATTTTTATTGGATCCCTGGTCAGTGTTTTTTGTGTGTGTGCAATAAAAAAGGTGACATTTCACAATTAAACTCTTCATCAGGATGAGCTTTAACTGAACTTTATTTTGAAATAAATTCTGTCAAAACCCTCAGATACTAGAACAATATTTTTTCAGTAAACCACACTTCAGTGAAAATGTCTGGCAGTCAGCGTGTGGTTGGATATCAATATTTTTGAACTTTTGTGTGTGTGCGTCTAAATGCCAGTTATCACAAATATAATCCCGTTAGTCACGGCAAAACACTAGACGAGCATTTTAGCTTCATCAAGGGAGGAGGTGATGATGGTTTCAGCCAGTTTTTGAGCTAGTAGATGAAGATCACTATCAGCGGCAGTCTGCTCTCTGTTTTTGGCACTCAGGACGCAGTCAAGGATGTCACACGAAAGGTCCTCTGCAAAAGCCTCCATCTTGGCTCCACGGTGAGGTCCTACTTCAGAATAGTCTCTCGCCAAATCATCTGTGGGCAGTGAGTGCATCAGATGCTCCATTAACTCCGCCCGGGGGTCGTTGACGGCACTGCCTGAGTCGCCCTCTTCATCCTTTGGGGTTGGCGGAGGAGGTGAAGGCAGGAAAGCGTTCGCCAAGCCTCCTTTTAGCTTCCTGGCGAAACTGTGTCTGCTCCTCTCAAGCTCAGGGAGGAGAGGCGTTGTTGGGGGGGCGTCCGGGTAGTCGAGGGATCCCACGACAGGTAGCCCTGACTGGGACAGAGGTGGGTGGCAGGGCTGGGTGTCTTTGGAGGTCTGGGTTTCTTTGCCTGGATCCACCCCTGTGTCCATGCCCAAAAAGTCTCCTCCTCTCTCAGATCCATCCAAAAAACCCTGTCCACCATCCGTCTTTACCCCAGCTGATCTTGAACTCTGGCGATCCTCCGCATTTTGACTTTTAGACATCTCCCTCAGAGCAACCTCAATCACTGCTGTGGCTAACTCTTCGGCTAACATCTCCTGGTTTTGATTAAATCCGGACACACCGCAGTCCACATCGGGTTCCACCATTTCCATTTGGCTTTTAAATGACCGGATTATGTTCTCGGTCAAATTTTGGGCAAACGTCTCAAGAACCTCATTGTTTTGGTGGTTTCTCTCGAGGCTGTCAGAAATGTCAAAGCTTTCTGCCGTGGGCTCTGGCACCCTTGGATCTGCACTCAGTGCCTGCATCAGGACCCTGTGAGGATAAAAGCAGTAATTTTAGTAAAAGTGAAGGAAATATTGTTTTTCCTGGAGCCTCTTTTTTTTTTTTTGGTGGAAGAATATGGTAAAGGCCTGTACAAGCCACAAGAGCAGAAAAGAGTCCAAAGATGGTTGGAACTGCTGCCTTGTTCCTACAATTAGTTCATTTTTGTATTTGTATTAGAATATTTCTTGCCAACATGTTCAGTTAAAGCCAGACAGAAAACACATATTTCCTCTAAATGGTGCAGCACTTCCTTTTTAGTCTCTGCTCTACAAATATTCCTACATTCTGCACCTGTTTCAGATCAGAGAATAAATGGATAAGATACAAACTGGGAAGAACATTATTCTTTATGTATAAGAAACAGCAAAATAGATATCCGGGCGCGTAAAGAGAATAGAGGAAGAAAACACAGGGACAGACAGAAAGTCCCCTCTGATGCCTCATACGGAAAGTAAGATTGAGGCCTCGACCACAGCCTGTCACCATATGAGCTGTCAGCCAGCCAGGATGTGACAAGCAGGAAGTTCAGCTCGGTATTACATTAGCACAAAAAACAACTGTGCTGGCATCCACAGCAGCGACCTGGCGTTTATCTAAACTCGGTTTGTGCGCATCTGTAGTTAACGGAGACAAAGCTTCGTTTTTAATGAACGTTCTAAACGTTCAAGTAGAGAGAACAGAAATTAAGCAAAGCAAATGTTACATGAAAAACATTATGCTGCTGATTGCCGATGCATACATGAAATGAGACATCTGCACCCATTTTAGCACAATGGGGCAGGAAAAGAACGCTTTGGAAGGACACATGAATGTTTGATAGGGTCTTTCTTTCACTGAGCTAGATTCAGCAAACTGACTGAGCCTGCAAGTGTGTTATATGTAATTGCCACCATCGCTCTCCAGGGCATGGATTCAGATATGTTTTGTTTTTTTAACTGCTGTCATGGTCAGACTTGTGAATGGCGTCGAGACTGTCTGACTTTATTTTGCTCTAGGGTTCTTGAAAAGCTGTATTTTCAAAATGGGTTATTTTCCTCTAATGTTAAAGGACTAATTCAGCATTTTAGTAAATACACTTATTGACTTTTTTTCTATTTTTAGAAGTTAGATTTTAGATTTTTTTTAGAGTTAGATGTGAAGATCGCCGACACCTCTAAAGCTCACCAATTAACACATTTATACCTTGTTTGTTTAAGTCCCACAAAAACTGAGGTGTAAAAGCGACACGTTTACGGGGCATTGTGTGCCGGACAGTTTCTTGGCCGTACGTACACGAGGTATTGATTTTTATTGATGAAGTCTCGACGAGAAAGGGAATAAGTGCATTTTCCAAAATGTCAAACTCAAATGAGCTAAAAATGGTTTCAGTAAAAGCTAAACCTCAAACCATATTAAATTACATGATTGAGATAATTAGGTTGTTGTTTCATAGTAAACATAGTTTTATTTACTGCGTTTAACATTTAGCAAGCCAGCCGTTGCGTTTCCATTGCTGCCCTTTTTGTCTTCAAGGTTGTGCAAGTTGTGAAACGTTGTCTAGCCATCAGAGGTTTTATTTAAACTACTGAAAATGGGTATTTTGTTACCTTTCTAATATAGGTTTATTTCACACTTGCTCAATAAGTTGTATTTTAGGATGTTTTCTAACTGAGAAACTACTGAAGCAGATAGGGCAGACTGTGAGAAAGTTATGTGAAACTGAACTTAACTTCCCGTTCTTCTTCTTTGGTTCCACTACAACTACTATAATACTACGGTTACTCCTGTAAGAGGACAGGGTTAGTATTTTTATGGCCATCTTGCAATCAATATGATGGTTTAATTTGAGCCTGTATGTAATATAGATTTAACAAAATTGCTTCTCAAATCAGGTTCAAATGACATTTTCTGAGATGTAACAGGGTCTGTGTGGTAATGGCGTCTTTCTCAAACACACACACACACATACTCAAGAATTTCTCTCTTTCTCTTTTTATGCAGCCAAAATGAATGACGCTCTGAGCGACACCAGAGCCAACTCTACCAAATGATGTCTTGGTGCGCACGCGACGAACTTTATAAGATAAAGTGTCACGGTATTATCCCGCCAACACTCACTCGGTGGACCACAGCCGAGTTCAGAATGGACAGAGCCCAGAGACGAGGACAAGATGGAGACAGAAGCGCAGATGTGGAACAAATTGCAGCTAAAACAAAGAATGTTTTCCCTGGGAGTTCTTGTGTTACATGACCCCGTCTATACAAAGCCTGTTTTCAGGATTATGATGGTACTCACTCATTTGATCACACTAACACACCTGACATCCAGACAACGTTTCTACATGGCGCTCACAGGAACCATCACAAAGGCCATTCAGCTGCAAATGCTGTGCCTCAGCTGACCTTTTATTCAAACTGGGTTTCTTCCACACCCACGTTCAGTGTTTTTAATTAAATGTGACAAATCCAAAGAGAGAACCTTCTGCAAGGGAGTATTTAGGGTTTTTGACTGCACTTGAAAACCACTTTTGCTGATTTATTACAAAAACTATTTTCACAGTGTATCATCTTTTGTTTTCTATATTGCAAGAAGAGAAAAACGACATATGAGAGCAAAGATTAAACGCTACAAAAGTAGATAAAACAAGAAAATATATAATGGTTTCCTGACAAAGTATGGCAGATTCCTGATTTACTGTGAAGCCTGGCAAGATGCAGAAGGAATCTCGAGGGCCAGTTGGATCAAATTAAAGCCAAATGTTTTGCAAACGTACTACAATATATGAACACAAGATACAGAAACATCAGGCAGCGCATACTGCCTGTAGACCAACTTACCAGTCAAGTAACGGGGCGATAGTTTGCTCTTTGATGCCTTCGCTGCAAATGAGTTTACACGGAAATGGTTTGACAAATGAGTTCACGAGTTGCACTCACTTCCTGTGTGTGTGTGTGTGAGTGAGAGATATAGAAATAATGAAAAAAACAGTGTGTCTGTGTGTGAGTGTTATTTGCAGCCTCACTGACAACATGAGCAAATGCATATACATAATGTAAACCTGCACTGGGGTTATAGGAAAAGCATCCTGTCTGTTTTATTCTTTTCTTTTTTCATGAGGTCAGAATGATGACGAGAAGGTCATGAGAGGAAGAAGAAGAGATGAACGGCCAAGGAGGAGAGGGTGTGGAGGAGGTAAAGCATTTCAGATTCAGACCAGAACTTCAGCCAAACAGAATTTTAAATAAGGCACTTTTATGGTTTTTCTCCAGTTTGGGGCACGACAGCCAGAAAATGTCAGTGGTGGAAGTAGCAGTCAGATCCTTTTCTTAAGTAAAAGTACTAATAACACACTGTAAAAGTAATTTGTTACAAGCAAAAGTCCTGCTTTGAAAACGTTACTTGAGTAAAAGTATGTAAGTATAATCAGGAAAACGTACTTAAAGTATTTAAAGTCAAATAAGTCCATGCAGAGACATGAACCCTGTGACTGTTTACACTAGTTCTGGAATATATTAAGAGACCACTGCAAAATTATCAGTTCTCTGGTTTTACTATTTATAGGTATGTGTTTGAGTAAAATTAACTTTGGAAAATTTGGAGTGGTCTTTTAATTTCTTTCCAGAGCTGTATATCATTACATTATTATTACTCATGCATTCATGTAAAAGCAGGATTTTACTGTTTTCTATAGTACTTCACCTAATGATAATTTTCATTCTGGATTAATCTCCTGAATATTTTATTGATTGTTTGGTTTGTAAAAACTCAGAGTAGTGAGGAATGCAAGGCCCTCAAAGTTATTAAAAATAAATTCCAACAATTTAAGTAATTGTGAGAGAAAAAAGCAGCAAATGTTCACATTTAAGAAGCTGGAACCACAAAATGTTTGGCTTTTTTTTGCATTAATAAAATGGCCAATTAAATTTCTGTGAGTTTATAACAAAGCATCATATTTTAAACGCAACTAGTAACTAAAGCTATCAAAATAATTGTAGTGCAGTAAAAAATATTTCCCTAAATGTAGTAGAGTATAAAGTGTGCAGTACTTGAGTAAACCTACTTTACAGCAAACTGGTCGGTTTAATTTCCTTATGATGCATTTCTTCCATGACCCCGACTTTACTGTCCAAACCCCACCCGTGCTTATTTCTCAGCAGCTTCAGCTAAATCCTAAGTCTTATAAAACTATTCATCACACAAGCACTCTGGATAGAAACCGCTCTCATAAGAAGGCTTTTTTTTTGTTTTGGATGAGGACGACAGGGAGGGGAGATATAATAAAAGCAGTGTTGTGAAATTATATCTCTCTGTGGACTCGCGCCAGATTGCACTGAGCGAACTGCTGGCCTTGAAGCTGCGTCAGAGTATCCTGTTCAAATACAGTGAACGTGGGGTGAATGTTTAAATGGTCCGGGGACTTTTTTTTTTTTTTTAACCTGTACGTTTTGTGCCACACATAGAACCAAGGGATGTTTGTTCTTCCTGGAGTTTAATGATATTGCGTCCGGAGAGATTTAATAATGCCCTTTTAAAGGGTGTATTCAGAGATGACATAGTGCTATATGGCATTAATAGTGTTCTTCATGTCAGAAGAGGATTAAAATGAATTTATTTGAGATTTATTTTGTTCTAAGATACACTTTATGGCCTCAATTCCTGTTATTCAGACAAGAATCAAAAATGACCCGCCCAAACTACTGGCAGCTGGATGGATATTTGCTGCCAGCTTCCCCTGGTGTCCATCCTGAACCTGATTTTATGGCCCTCTATTATCCAAACTTTTACTGCAGTAACTCTGTGTTGTGGGCCCCAGTAGGCCCACTGTGCTCTTTCTGCTCCAGTTCAGGAAATACTTATCTGTGTGTCGCTGAGCTCATTGCTCAACATGATCACTGAAATAGATTTTAAGGGTCATTTCAGTCTAGCGTGACTGCATAAAGGCAGTGAAGTACTCGGATCCTTTCCTTACGTAAAGGTCTCAATACCACAGTGTAAAAATACTTTGAACATACAGAATTCTTCTAATTCTAATTCTGCTATTGTAAAAGTACATAAGTATTACCAGCAAAACTTTACTTAAAGTATCAAAGTACTCACTATACACAATGGTCATTTAAGAGAAAAAAATACCCTCTGACTTGCTGTATTCTGCATTTTTGTGAGGGTTTTATGTCCCGTGTCAAACTATCAGTGCACACTGGGTATGAATACGATGGAATAAGTGAATGTGTGAAATTTTGTATTGTGAGTCGTGATTGCAGGTGAACAACATGGAAGCAAATAAAAATCAAAGTTACAGTTACAGTAATGCAACCATCCCTCACCTCCACATGAAGCATGTAAAATCACGTAATCTTGTAAAAACTTCTTTGACAAATATTCTTAACTCAAAGTCCATTTACTAGCTCTTCTGGAGCTTTCAACTCATGGTCTTCGTTGATGGAAGCTGCTCAGTCATCATGGCTGATGGATATCGTGTAATCAATGCTGTAAAACGCCACCTTTTCTGTTCAAACCCATATAAGACCTTAAATTCAGATACCATTATTTCGGTTATTTAGCAGAGTGTCAACATTAGCTTCCGTTCTTTTATGGTTTATTGTGAATACGTTCTAGTGGTTGTAGTGAGACGTTGTGATGTTCTTCTGATACGTGTGTGTGCACGTGAGCAAATAAGTTCACAGACAGATAAACATACAGTAAATAATATATACGTACATACACACATACATGGATATTTGAAATGTACATAAACAGTCAAATTGCAGTAGAATAAAAGGATAGGAATATAGTGTTAATAACAATGAAACAATAGTGAATGAATTCATGAGACTCTTGTGTACATAATCTATGTCACATGTCTATTTTCCTTATGTCTGATCCTTAAATAATCAGTTCAGACTCCAAAGTGCATGGTTATGATGGAAAACATCCATAAAATCCCCAACGTTTAAACTGCTGCTGGGTTGCTAAACTGTTTGAAAATCCTGCGTGCTGCTCCTCCTCCTCCTCCAGTGTTCGTTGGATTTTAAGTCCAAGGAAACGAGGTGGGCGGAAGCCATTTTAGCAGCGCGGTCTTTTAAAACGTTGAATTGATTTTGCTCAACTAAAATCACACACTTACCGAATCACATAACAACATACAATCACGACGAAGTGTGATGGAGTTTTTCATGCCTAATCGAGTTATTTGTAACGCCTCTGCGCTCGGCGATCAATGGCCGCGTCGACGCGCCGGGCGGAGCCGGTAACGTGACCACCAACGCTCCCCAGCAGCGGCATTCCTAGAGACTTTCTGATTGGTCCGCCCGGCTCAAATTCCAGCCAATGAACACGAGGCGCCGCAGATTTTTGGACCCGTGGCCGAAACACTGTTGTGCGAGCTCTCGTCCAAGCAGCGACACACGCTAACCGGGACTGTTTACAGCAGTGAAAGTAGCTTTTTTGCTGTTTTCAATTGGGAGCCGGGTTCGCGAGTCCAGGTTCCCACCCAGCAAACACAAAAGGTGCACAACGCTAAGCTGCTGGTTTCAGCTACTCGGCTTCCTGCAGCTACCACCGCGACGCGCAGACCCCTTTCTCTTTTTGTCCTTCTCATACCGACCCGTCCGTTTCTTCTTATTCTTTGCTGTGTTTCTCTTCCGCAAAAGCAGCCGCTGCACGGTTTGTTTCAGGAGGATCAGGGAGCCAGCGATGCCCGCACCGAGGGGAAAGAAGCCCACGGCCACCGCCGGGAGCAAGATACCCAAGCTCCATGCAGCAAAGGCGGGTCAAAACCAGGTGCGAGAAACAGGCACTGAGTGGCCGACTGAGCCTTTTGTGCAGAAACGCAACCGTTTCTGCAGGCGGCCCACGCCAGGTGACTTAATCGGTTCCCCCGTTGTTGTGTTGCAGGAGGAAGGCCCGCAGGTGAAGAGGTCCTCCTCCCCTCCTCATGGAGCCCCGAAGAAGAGAACTGCCTTCATCGACATCACTAATGTGAGTGTTTTTTTTCTCTCTTGCTGGAGTGCACTCAAATTCGGGCTCAAAGGGAAATGAATCAGTTGGATTTAAGGATTGAGACAGTTTGTCTGCAGTCACCAACTTCTCATGGTCTTCCAGGTCGCCAGGTTTTGCACGTCAGTGTCCCTCCCTGCGTGATTATAAGTGTCCTGATGTCCTCTGACTGTGTGATGGTTTCCTGGAATGGAAAATGAAGTTGTGAGACTGTCGAGGGAAATTCCTGGAATGTGTAGTTGTTGTTGTTGTTGTTGTGGTGCATGAGTGAAACCTAGTGTGTACTTTTTTGTTTTATTTTTTAAAGTTTATTTTATTTTATTTACTGCGCACGTGATAATGAACACAAATTATGTCCCAAAGCAAAATCTTCAGCTGTGGAAAAATTTAAACCATTTTTTTTTGGAGTGTCATTGTTTAAACATAATGTGTGTTTTTTTTTTTTTTAAAAGAAATTTTGACCAGCAAACATTTGATGACCTGGTTTTTGGCCCGACACCACACAGAGCGGCAGGAAGGGATGACGTGTTGCTGTCCCCGTGGCACTCCTTTATTTTTATTTTTTTATTAACTTGTGAAAATGTGACTGGCAAGCAACCGGAACAGGCGTTTAGACTTGGGACCTGCAAAGTGCTTTAAATAAGAAATGCAGCTTTCAGGTCCCATCGGCGTGCTGCAGAGCTCTTTGCTGCACAAGTCTCCTCTGTAGCATCGAATTCTGACCAATATGTTCTCCCCGTAAACCCATCCAGGTTTGACTTATTAGGATCTGAAAGTGCAAATGTCAGCTTGTGTTTCACTCGCTGCTGTCTGGATGCAGGGTGAGTCTTGTTGAGTTCCTGACGATCTCCTACCGTGTGTTATTCTTACCTGCTTCCCCCCCCCCCACACTCACCTTGACGGCAGGCTAGCGGTCTGAGTCTGTCAGATTGTCGGCCCAACAGTGACGGCAGCTTCAGGACAGTAAGTAGGATGTTGTTCGACTCCAACACTTTGGCGGCGATCGGAGAGAAGCACGGTGTCGAACCAAGGTCTGGATTTAATACATGTGGAATACCAGCGTGATGCCGTATTTACAGTACATTACCACAGAATAACAACGGAAAGCTTTGGACTGATTCCACCAGATTAATCTAAATAAATTCTGTAAATGCATGGAAATTACTTCTGTGCATTGTTAAACAAATTTGGCTTTAGTGGACAGTTTTCTGCAAATGTGACTGCAGGAAAGTCAACATCAAATCCTGTGTGTTGTTACGTGTGTCAACGCTTGTCAGTTGGCTTATTTATGTGGTTGTTTTGCACATGAATAATTCTATACACGAAATGGCACGAAAGTTTTACATTTAACTAAATGCGCATTTGAATCATTTTTGCCAAGTTAAAACCATTCCCTGAAGTCAATTTTATTTTCTCCAGAGAATGTTTGACACAAGCATGTTGTGTGTGGGTGAGTGACACTGCATCCCTGGGTTTTGGTGGGAAGGTGTAACTGCTCGCTGTAGTTCTCCACTGGGGTGTGAACGTGTGTCTTCTGGGTGTGAAACGAGCAAGGTGGCAGAGAGGTTCCACGCACCGATGTCTTGATACCAAAACTGTGATATTCCAGCTCTTGGACACGAGTCAGATCTCCCGTTTATGAATGATAATTGGGTTTAAATGATAATGTAAAACATCTAAAATATAGTACTCGCACACAAAACCTCTGTTTGTTACTGGGGAATAGAAAATGGCTGAAGAAGGCGGTAAATGTTCGGACACACGCTTTAAAAACTCTCCTCAATTTGACTTTGCTCACAGGCTCATAAGGTTCATATCAGCCTTCCGGGGAGGAAGAAGGAAACGGCGAAGAAGCAGGTGAAGAAAACGAGCTCCACCTCGGTGGTGACGAAGAGCAATGCCATCCTGAAAAAGTAATGCAACCGTGTTTGTTTTTCCTTTTTTTTTTTTATTATTATTTAGTCTTATGGTTCCAGCTTGTCCTCCTCAGTCTTGAAGCCGTACATCCTCTCCCTCTGCAGGTCTGTGTCGGTGAGCTCTGAGGGGACGCCCGCCGAGAAAGAAAAGAGCGAGGAGGAGGAGGAGGAGGAGAAGAAAGAGGAGGCGCAGAAGCATGTAGCAGCTCCAGTAGAAGAGCTGGTGGCTGCTACGCCCCCTGCTGCCCGTGAAGTGCCAGCACACCTTCAGAAACAAGTGGTAAGGGAATGTGTACACCCCCCCCAAAAGAAGCTTCTGGCCTGATGTTCAGCAAAAAAATGTGACTCGTATTCCCTCCATTCCTGCAGATCCCAGCGGAGTTTGACATTGACTCTGAGAACTCGGAGGACTACTACTTGTGTCCGGAGTATGCAAAGGACATATTTGACTACCTTAAACTGAGAGAGGTGAGCCAAACCAAAATGCTGTTACCTAGTTTCTAGGATTCTAAAAAGGCAATTTTGGGGACAAAGTCTGAATGCATCTTTGTTTTCATCTCATCTCTCTCCTGTTTTTTTTGTTGTTTTTTTTTGTTTTGTGTCTGCAGGAAAAGTTTGTCCTGTGTGACTACATGCCCCAGCAGCCCAGCCTCAACCCTGAGATGAGGGCAATCCTGATCGACTGGCTGGTTGAAGTACAGGTGAGTTTTCCTGGAAGGCTGTTGTGTTTATAATAAGAGATTTCAAGGGTGTAAAGTGGATGAGGCGATCCGTTTGTAAATCTGGAGCAAAATCACTGCTAATTAAAACTCCAGGGGGTGCAAATAAACTTGAGCTTTGTAATTGCGTGCTTCATAATTTAACGACGCGCACGTTGCTGCTCAGGGGGGTTCCAGGAACTAAATTACAGCAACACATAGTTGTTTTGTGTTGTGTAGTTGTTGTGCGGCTGGATGCCGTGCTGCTTCTCCAGTTTCTTGCTTCTGTGCAGCACGTTGACTGGATTCTGTTCATGTGTTTGTTTAGGAGAACTTTGAGCTGTACCACGAGACCCTGTACCTGGCCGTGAAGATAACAGACCACTACCTGTCCAAGACTCCAGTCCACAGGGAGATGCTGCAGCTCGTCGGCTCCACCGCCATGCTTGTAGCCTCCAAATTTGAGGTACGGAAATGTCAGTCCGGGTCCTTTTTTTTGGACTCAAGTCTCAGATTTAAAAGTATCTTCTGTAACAAAATGAATTGCGTCATGACGCCAAGACGATCTTGGACTCTGTCTTTAGGTGCGCCCAGCATGGCCAGTGGGTTTTATTTTGAAAACACACAGGTAGAACCATGAAGGTGATCAGTTAAGAGGGCTTGCGAGGTCATGTGACAAATCAAAAGAAAAAGTAGACCATGCTGACTGACTTAACATTACATTATTAAGAATCCCAAATATAATATAGGAGGTAGGATTACAGTTTGTCCTCACGCCTAATGCTGCTTCCTGTTTTATTTTGATGACCCCCCGCAGGAGCGCAGCCCGCCCTGTGTCGACGACTTTCTTTATATTTGCGACGACGCGTACAAGAGGGAGGAGCTCATCTCCACGGAGGCCAAAATCCTGCAGACGCTGTCCTTCGACATCAACATCCCCATCCCCTATCGGTTCCTCAGGCGCTATGCCAAGGTGTGTGTGTGTGTGTGTGTTAGACAATCTCCTGCGCTCCCCCACTCACCTGAGTGTTTGCCGTGCTCTGTCTGCAGTGTGTGAGCGCAGGCATGGACACGCTGACTCTGGCCCGGTACTACTGCGAGCTGAGCCTCATGGAGATGGAGATGGTGTCGGAGAGAGGCTCGCTGCTGGCCTCAGCCTGCCTGCTGATGGCGCTGATCACCAAAGACCTGGGAGGATGGGTAGGTTTCTTTACACTGCAGCTCTCTTCTGATCAAAGCCGTTTAGGTCTGTCTAGTAGCTGGTTGCCAGAGTTAGTCAGTCGCTTTTGTTGCCATACCAGATGTTTGAAGTGGTACTATCGTGTTTTTGATGTAAAATTTAGTAATCTTGTCTAAGACGTTGTTAAAGTAAGAAACTCAACAACTTTCCTTACGGCAGATGAATTAATAACAGCGGGGTTTTGATGTTAGCCAGGTGTCGCACCACACAATAATTCATGGTATCTGTGGGGTCTTAAAAGGTGTTAAATCAGTCCAAATAGAAATGTTTGTTAATGAAAATGTTAGGTTAGTCACTACTGTATTCTCTTGAGTTTTGTTCCCTCCTGGCCGATTTGAATTGGGTCAAACCAAGACTTGAAATCTGAAAATAAATGTACTGGTATAGTAAGGTACGGTGTGTTGCCGGTAACCAGTTACACCTTGCAGTCTTAAAATGTGTTGAAACGGTCTTAAAAGGTCTGGAATTTAACTTCAGGATTCCTAGATACACCCTGTAATTGGCCTCATGCCTGCAGTTATTTCAGTGTGGTAGAAACGCAAACCCTGAAGGAACGTTTACTCGATGACTTGGTTCCTGTGACTGTATTGCTGTAAAAGGTTATTTGTTTGCTTCAGAAGTGAAATAGGAACCCGGCACTCCTGCTTCCAGTTAAAGTGGACTCGACCTCTCTGCTGTATTGACTGTATTCCTTCAGTCCTGCATGAAGAGCCAGGCTGCCGCTCTCTAGTGACCCACCTTCCTCCTCCTTTCAATTTAAATGTAAATAGTTTTTTCATGTAAATTTGAGTCACCATTGCAGGAAGGGTAAAGGGGTGGTGGGTCATTTTCTCCTCCAGAATCAGCTGCTGTGCTGTGTGTGTGTGCGACAGTGAAAATGTCCCTCTTGTTTTCTCTTGTGCCTCAGAGTCCCATCCTGCAGTTCCACTCCGGCTATCGGACCTCGGATTTTGCGCCCATTGTCAAAATGCTCTACGTGATGCTTTCGGCGCCTCCTGATGATAAACTGAAAGCCATCAGAAACAAATACTCGCACAAGTAAGCCGTGTATCTAAAAGGTGTACGAAAGCACTCTTTTAATGAAGTGATTAATGTAGACAAAACGGCTCGGAATGTTAATCGCCTCTTTTTAATATCTTTCAGGGTGTTTTTCGAGGTTGCGTCCCTGCCGCTGGTCAACATAGAAGCTTTGGAGAAAGCTTTATCTCAGTGAGGAAAAACAAAGACGTGCCAGTCTGTATATAACTTGTTAATATGTTTAATATTTAAATCATAGTCTAGTCTGTCTCTTATTGAATATTGCAATTAATTATTTAATGCCAGTTTGTGATGGAAAAGAGTTTTAATGTGGGCATTTGTTAAGAAGTTTGCCAGTTTATTATGTTAAGGTTGTTAATAATGACTGTTTTTTTTTTTACTGTTACATTTGAGTACACCTTTTTATTTGGCAATCATTTTGTAACTTTTTATAGTATAAAAGAAACACTTAATGTATGTGTACCAAAAACTGTATGTTTTAAGTTAATGGGGTGGATGGAGGAGTTAGTAAATGCTTACTTTTACTGATGAATTAAGCACTGGCCCAAGTTTTATAGATTTTCATATACAGTTAGCTGGTATGCGTGTATTCATACGTTGTACAGTGTTTATCATGTTAATATCGCTATGCTAAGTATTTGTATAAGAAAACAGATGATGCTGCGCTATTTTTAAATGGCCGTCGTACGCGCTCTTAAAATAAAGTTGTTCTTATGTTCGGAAAAGAAATGGCTGTCCAATTTAATCAGGTGTCCTTGTCTGGATGTTGCAGTTGGTGAGAGCATCTTTTTATCCTGGTTTGTACAGGATGTGTGATTATGCTGCGTGGCCATTAGAGGTCAGTAAAGCACCATGTTCCTCCAGGCTCAGATACTTCTCTGCAGGGGCTGCCTGGTGCTTCTCTGAGCTCAAATTATATATGACACAAGATTACTTTCTCTTGAAACTCTATGACGGAAGAATTTCTGTTTGTCCTGTTGGTTCAGTACTGAAACCACGTTGATGCTCTATAATCTACTATAACCATGTCTAGTTGAGCATGAATGTTTATTCTTGACCTTTTTTGATTTAGTAGTTTGACATGAAATTCTCTACTCAACGCCCACCGTCGAGCTCTTTAGTGTTCTATACTCCAGTAAAAGGGCCTTGAGTTAAGATTTTATTTTGCACCCGTGTTTTGGCAGCATATTCGACTCGTACCGATGCTCACGCTTTTGTACTGCAGGTTAGGATAAAATGTAGAAGACGGCTGGTCCGTAAGGCTCACAGTGCATTTACTGCAGGCGTGTGTTCTCTGTTGGGACCATTCAATGGTGAACTATTTTTATTTTTTGTCTCATGTTAAGTCACTGAATTTCCTAGCTGTAATGTGCTCTCTAGATTAACTTGTCGTGCAACAAAACATTTGACACCTTTTGGTTCCATCTGTCATCTGCTTTTAGCCAAAAGATGGTCTACTGTACGTCTGGAGAGGCGTGCAACGACCTCAAGTTTTAGTTTTCCTTTTGGTTGCAACAAAATATTAAATTGCACGGATAACACTTCCGTGAATGTAATTGCTGAAGGCCATGTTTAGGTTGAAATTGGGCCAGTGAGCTTTCATGAAATCTGTGGCACTTCTAAAGGACTTACAGTGATCATTATTCTTTGGTTATGGTGACACGTTTGAGATGGAACCGAAGGAAGTGTGAGAAGGAGAAGCCTCCATTTTCTTCAGGGTCACGTGCCACTGCAATGTTTTTCATGGTCTGGCCTGCAGGGTAGATAAAACGGATTGTAGCATGCATACCTCGCTCCATCTTTACATCGCTATTAAATTCAAGTCTTGCAGCTGAACTTTGATCATAGAAACTACTACCAGCAGCCAAACCCAAACTACAGCAGTTGGCCAGCTCCTGGCTTCTGGAGGTTTTGTACAGATCAATAAGTTGACGGCTCTGATTCTGAAAATGTCCCCCCCCCCTTAGTTTTGCTGCCTCTTTTCTACAGAACCCTGCTGTGGCTAAGTGACAGCCTGTGGGGGGGGGGGATAAAGGTGTGGACATTGATTTTTGAGTCATCAGATGGAACTGGGTCAGACGGGGTCTAAACTCTAGGTTTCACTTTTCACCATACTTTTTTCGTTGAGCTCTTATCCAGAGAGCAGACATGTTGAAGCACGTTGGCTCGCGTGAAATAAAGGTGTTTATTCTTTTAGCCACCTGAGTATCTACTCGGTTACCTCCCCAACCTGTCTTCTCTTCTTCTACTCCAATTAGTGATTTCCTACATTCCCCCCCCCCAAAACGACTCAACGGTGAACCTCTCACTTGAATGGCGTTTGCATTAAGCTATGGATTTTACGTCTAAGCGGCCACATTGGAGCGAGTCTTTCCAGTCGACAAATGGCGAGACTTGATCCTTGCTCAGTGACATCCTGTCGTTGCATTGCATCATGGTCCTTTGAGGCTGCTTCCACTTCAGAAACCGATCTGCCTCTGATGGATTTCTCACTTCGTAAACGTAGTGAGTCTTTGGAAATACCCCTTGCTTGAGTATAGTTTTTGCAAAATCACACTAGTTATTCTGGATGTGCCTGATATTAAAGTTAAAAATTAAATACAAAGCAACATATGGGCCCAGCTGGCAGTTTCCTAGGCCTTAAGGTATTTTTCTTTCCTTGAAATACCTCCATCAAGGACAGCGTGATGGCAGGAAGACTGTTTAGTCTACTTACTGGCTTATTTACCTGCACAGATTGTCATCAATCCTGTGGCCATCTGGACCACAGACCACGTCTCTAACCTTTTTAGTGTGCTGTCCTTTTTTTAAAATTTTTTTTTAAAGTTAATCGCAGAAACAGATTGATGGATTAAAAAGGATAATTACAGGTGGCTGGAGGAAAGGTAAGTGACCCTGACTCTGAGAACAGGCCTGCCTTAGTCATAAACTCACTGTTGTTAGAGCACACACACACACACACACACACACACACACACACATATACAGTATATGGATCCCTGCCAGTTCAATTCACTGGCTATCATCTCGCACAAACACTCCACTGCTGCATCTGCGCCTAGAGACTTCTGAGCCCATTCTTCCTCTGTTATTCAGTCAATCAATTAAAGTGAATGATTGGCTGCTTTGTGTGTGTGTGTGTGTGTGTGTGTGTGTGTGTGTGCACGCACGCATTCATACATTCTCCCAATTCACCCAGAGCCACACATCCCAATAACGCAGTCTGATTAAAGTGTGCTAGTGGAGATTTGTGCCCATTCGGCCGGGCAGATAACCGGCGCTGCCAAACCTTCATATGAGCTATTGATCAGTGGGATGCTGGGAAACGGGCTTTCACTCCGTTGGCTTTGCACAATCAGAAAGGGCTGGCAGAGAGCTGGCAGCTTTGCACTCTTTAGTTCTCCCTTCTGAGGTGGAGAAGAAAGGGACGGCTTTGGTGTTCAGGTTTTCCATTTTTTCTTACTTATATTTAAAGCCGCATAAAGTCTCAAGCCTCAGCAGTGCAGTTTTGATGCGTGTGGCTGTTACTCGAGCCCATAGATATCCACAAATTGAGCAAAGCTAAGTGACCGTTATCATCATTCAAACTTCAAACCGCATGTAGAGTCACGAGTTTGCCTGGCTCGGGATTAATTCAGCTCTCAGCCTCACAGCCTGGTTTCAGGATCACAGGCCAGTTGGTTCAGAGAGACCTGATGTTTCGCCCACTCGTGGCCATTTCTGCTTCCTTGTTGAAGAACCTGTCAGAGGAATGGGCACAAACAATTAGTGACAAGCGCAGTTGTTAATTGACATTTTGGCTTGCCGTAAAAATGTTAGGTTAATTTATCCCAGCGTCACGGACAAGTTATGAGAATTGGATGGTTTTTTTTTTTGGGCCTGTAGAGAATGAACATTAGAAACCGATGAAGCAACAGTTGCGATGCCCACTGACACACATAAAGGCTGCTAAATGTATTTACTAATACAGCTCTGCAATACTTTTCAGATGTTATCGAACCCAAACGGCTCAACTTGTAATAGCTGCTCTGTTCCATCTAAATGCTTACCTATCTCTCTCTGTGGGGCCCGTCTCTCATTTGGCCCGTCACAGACCAAGCTGCTTCATTTTATCTGGTGATTGATTAGTTAGAGATCTGGACTCTTCTTGGAGACGCACTTGTTATAAATCTTGACTTGGCCTCCTACCTGGGGGAGATTTTGGCTGCAAGTAGCTCAAGATGGAGGCACTTCTAGGCTGGGGTTTTATCCCCGATTGCACTTGAACTGCTGCCACGAAGCAGACCTGGTTAAACTGATGCACAGCAAAGATGTAATTAGGGAGGATTTGCCTTAAATGTATTAACATAAAGAGGAAATCTGATTTTTGCACATCAAATTCACTTTGCAGGTGTTCGGGAGTGTTACTGCAAAAGGTTTATTTAGAGCTGCGCCAAGTCTGATAAATTGCCTCAAGAGATGTCACTTTAGTCGGCATGACATCACTTGAGGCAATCGTCTGGGGGTGTGGAGTTGGAGAATGAGTGAGCTTAGCAGGCCTCAGTAGCGCCGCTCCTCATCCCTGCTTGAGGCTACATTAGCCGCTACTGGCATAACACACGGGAATCTCCAACGGAGCGGTCTGCGGTTGAGTTGCATTGTGGGTAATGTTGGCAGGAAGCTGTGACGAGGGAGAAGAACACTTGGAATAAAAAAAAAAAAAGCAGATAACTCTGGTTCTGCTGCATTGATTTTGATCTTTTTTTAAAAATGTCTTTAAAACACTATCCATCACGAGTCCAAGAAAAGGTGCATTGCTAAATAAGTGCGGCGCTCGCATGGTACGTGTTTCAGTGATACACTGATGTCTGCAGTCAGTCTGTAGGAGTGACTCAGTCCAACGCAGTCCAACTCCCTCTCTCTCTCTCTCCCCTTCTGCTCCACCTCGCTTTCTATTTTGCTTTCACTCCGTTTCTTGGACTGAGCTGCAGGTTTACTGAACAAAGGCTAGACACTAGCAATTGTCTCTCATTGTGTACGTGCGTTTCAGTGTGTTTGCCGTTGCTCAGTGTACGATACGCAGCGTGCTGTGGGTCTGCCAGTGCTTGTCTGCTTGCGCTGTGCATGTCTGGCTAATTGTCCTGGCCATGCCGCGTTGCCATTAGCATTCCCCAGCTGGATGGAGACGGAAAAGGGCAACCTCACCCTGTCCGAGAAAAGAGGGATTGAGAAAGGAAAGGCGGAGCGCGGGGCTAGAAAACAGATGAGCCGAAACAATAGAGCTTCTTGGATTTGGCGGTCGTTGTTGCGCGCAGTGTGTGTGTGTGTGTGTGTGTGTGTGTGTGTGTGTGTGTGTGTGCCAGCCAAACGTTTGAGAATCGACACAAGCAGCATGAATATGGATGCAGTGGCCGAGGCTGCAGAGCCAGTGGATACATCATCAGAGACACCGCAGTGTGTGTTTGTGTGTGTATTAAAGACCGGAATAATAACACTAAAAACGTCTCATTTTCTGACCTTTGCCACCCAGATCCTAACAAGAAAGGCAAACCAAAACTGAGATACGCAGACTTTAACATCTGCATCTTGGTATGTTTTAATGGAGGTTGTAACTTTGAATGTTTAAATTTATTTGCTGCTTGGTTCTCGGTTGTATTTCCTGCTTTCTTGCACCTATTAATTACGTGTCGCCACCTGAACTCATGACTCATTTCTTTCATCCTTCGATACCTTAATTGACATTTAAACGTCTTTCGAATGCCACTGTAATATTTGTCAGCGCTTCAACTTCAGCTAGAACTTTATTAAACTGCTTTGAATTAAATGTTTTCTAACATACAAGTACATCGTAAAAGCTCCCAAGAACAATCATTCTAATACTTTAATCTTAAATGTCATTTGTGAGCTGAGGTGATCACATTTAAATTTTCCTCAGATAAGTCAGCCATTTGTAGCTCCAGTACGCACGTGCAGCATATCGGCTCCCTAGCCAGTTGATACAATATTCAATTTTCTTAAGCTAAAATAGCATCTGTGATACCTATTTAAATGTCATTATTTAGCAAAAAGTCCTGCCACATTATACGTTTTGACTATTATACGTTTTAAGACTTCAGCACTCACTCACACTTGAATGCTGGAAAAATAAAAGTGGTTTAGAATTAAAATAAGGGACAGTAAGTTAGCAGAACAACGGCTGGTGAAGAAATTCAGGATTTATTAAGATGTTTTAATTTGATTGTAATTTAAAAAAATTTCAAAATGTCTTCCCTCTGATTTTGGATCTTTCTGGTTAGTACTTTAGTGCTTTTTTGTAAAACTAAATTTTCACAGCCAGACACCACACATCAGGTCCTTCCCTGGAGAGGGAGGTTATTCTGGACTTTGCCCGAGCCCCTTTCATTCCTCCAAAGTAAATTGGACATTAATCAAGTCATCTGTTATCATCATTCCTCTTTACCAAACCAGGGCACTTCCTCTCATTTCTCACCTCCATTCCAACTACTTCTGAAAGGTTATTTCATCTGTGCAGCCGAACAAATTTCTTTACTGTCATTTCTCGGTTTTCTTCCTTAGATATTGCGGCCTGATCTTCAATACGGTAGATAGCCTCATTCCCTCTGGTCACACATTTTCTATAAAGTTTGTTCTCCGAATTCTGTGCTTTTTGCACTCTGTCTGCAGAAAAGGATGTAACCTAATCATTTCTGTCCACCACACTACGTTCTTCCACCATTGTAAGAAGCGGACATCCTAAAATTTCCTCCTCTCTTGGCAACAGATTCTGATCCCACTGAGTCAATATCAACTTGTGCTTTACTTTACTCAAGCAGCTCCTGAAACGTTCCCAACATGCTGCCTTATTAATACCAACCCCCCTGCCGCCTCCTGGTGCTGTTCCTGTATCTGTATCGCTCACGCATCCTGCCTGATGTTAGTTCTGCAAATGCTCCTCAATCAATAATCCTACCCTGACACTAGAGCGATTCAAAATTATGGACAGAAGTTGGTCTACCACTTCTAAGCTCTTAAATCACAAGTTCCTATAAAGACCCTCCCTGCACAGACAGAACCATTTTCTTCATCATGGACTCGAGTTCATGCAGCCTGATTTCCCTCTGAGCCCACTCATCTTCTTTCTTCTGAAAGTGAGGCCTCCTTCTCCTTCTCCTGCTCCTTTCAGTGCCGCCACAATCTTGGTGTCCTCTTGTTGCTGCTCCAGCCGTGCAAATGTAGGATTCTTGACCACCTCCTCCAAGTCCAGGGTCTTCTGCTCATTCTTTTCTTTAAGGGCACGACTTGTGCAGAGTCAAGTTCACAGCGCAGAACCTCTCGGTCTGCCTTGTGTTAAGCAGCCTCCAGGTCAGTGGCATGTCCAGACATTTTTTACTGGGGTGGCCCAAGTCGGGCACTGACTTACACAGGGGTGGCATAAAGTCTAATGGACCTCGGACCCTCTTGGGGGCCAATCTTTCCCCTGGAAAGAATCATTTTTCTATTTTATAGTTGAATGCATCAATGTGGTGCAAATTAAGAGCAAGATTAAGAGGCTAGATCTATGATGAATTTGTGCTATTTTAAACAGGATTGTACTCTTGTAAACTATTTAATCGCCTTTGGATGGGCCTGAACCTTAAACTGCTCTGTATATAAAGTAGTTCAAACTAGACTCCATCTCTAGCTGCAACAGTAACATGCTGCTTACACTCATATTTCAGTATTAATAATCACATTATGTATAATAATATATCATTCACAGAGATGAAACCACTACTTCAAGCTGATATACTTAGCCTAAACAATACTGTACTATTACTTAAGTAGGATTTTACATGCAAGACTTTTACTTGTGAGTATTTGTACATTGCTGTATAGGTACTTTTACTTAGTATTAAAGGATCTGAGTACTTCTACCACTGTCACATTCCTGTGTTTAAAGTTTAATTATAAAAAATAGGCCTATCAGGCCACATGTCACTGTATACTGTATATTGCACAATACATTTAATTGTGAAGTGTTAAAAGTTAACTTACTTAGGCCTACAAAGTTACACAAGACATACAGTGTTTATACAGTTAGCATCACCATCGTTGACGTTGACAATAATCGGCGTTGACGAAAGGTTTGCTAACAAGCCAAGATGAAAGACCTGCATGACATTATCATGAATATTGGACGAGACAGGGGAACTTATTTGCTTACTAATGTTACACAGCTAAAACATTTTTAACCACAGTAGCAGATGTATCAGAAATTATACTAATTTTTCAGCGACAAGTAGCGGCCGGAATCTCAGATTGCAAGACTAGAAGAAAGTTCGGGTCTCGCCAAACTATTCAAACGAGGTCCCGCCTCTGACTTGGCCGTAAGCCAATCATAGTTTCGGATGACGGGGTGGCACCTCTGGACACGCCTATGACATTCAGTTATTTAATTGTGATGAAATGCTACTGAAATCAGTGCACAGTACATTAGCTAACAATGAAAATACATTGTATTTAAAAGAAATATTTTGGGGAAAAGGTTGATACTATAAATGAATAACTAATAGATTTTCTTGGGTTTAAGTGGAACCCAATTTGAAACCAAGCAGTTCTTTCCAGGAAAGCTCCTAGGAAATTACAGGAAATACTGCATTCCTGAAAGGTTGTGTATTGACGTTACCATACAAATTGACTTTGTACTTCTGAACTACATGCCTGTTAACCAGATGAAGTTCATACACTCAAGAAAATGAAATTACGTTGTTCTTGGTTTTGTTCACTGTTTAGTGTTCTCTGCAAAGTTGTGATTGCTTTCACAAATATATCCTCTGTACATGCTTGACATTATTCCCCAGTAACGCTTGAAGGAAGGGTAGACATTTTTGTACATACTGTGTGTATGTTCTTGAATCTGTGCATTGTATGGTCACTTAGTGACTTAACTGAACCTTGTACAAAGTAAATTAAGGTGTACATTAATACCCTACTGTCTCAAATCACCATATTACAAGTGCTGCAACTAATCAGGTTAACTAAAAGGTTGCCATAACACAATGTAAAGTGGCAAGTGAAAATCCTGCATTCAAAATGTTACTTCAATTAAAGCAAATAAGTATTATCAGCAAAATGTACAGAAAATGTCAAAATTCCTCATATTTACTCCTGTGAGTGACATGTCATATATATATTTGGATTTTTTTTACTGATGCTTTCATGTTTAAGCTGCAATATTGTTTAGGGTCTGGGTGAAGCTAATTTGAAGTAACTTTACATAACGTCAGGCAGTGTAATTACACTGGTCCAATAGAATAATGGCCACGCTTACTATAGATGTCTTCTGAAGATTTATTTTGTCTCTCTCTTTTGTCATCAGACACCATGAATACTACAAAAATAAAACATGTAAAACATTTCAATTATACATCTGAATCATTTGGGTCTCTCAATTTAGCTAACAGAAATGTGATGAAATCAAATAGAATTACTGAATCATATCGCATTGTACATGTAAAGGAATATCAAACAAACACTATTCACCAATGTAAACCAAATGAAACACATTTACCGCGTGTGCCCTTTGGACCACACGCAGTATATGGTTACTTTGTGGTACGTCGTTCCTCTGCCTCCATGTTCTGTTTTACCCAAAATGCCACAGTTATGCTCTTAACTAAACTTTGGTCCTGTGACCGGTTACACTCTACAACAACACAACCTTGCATAAAAAAAAACACTTTACATTTTTAACCAAAAATTATGTGACATATTTTTATCAATGTTACAATTACATTAATCAATATCTTAAATGACTGAATGAACTCAAATAATCATGGATTTATGACACATCAATTGAACACCTCAAATAAATGTCTCTGGGACAGTTACAGGTAGTTTAATCTCTAACAATCTATTGCATTTTATATGTTAATCAATCTAAATGTAGTGCAATAAAAAGGTTCAATATTTCCCTTTAAAATGAAGTGGAGCATAGAATTATAAAGAAGCAGAAAATAAAAACACTGAAGTACAAATACCTCAAAGTTATAGTAAAGTATGGACAGGACATTCAAAGGTTGCGTTTGTCACATGTATCATACAGGTGCTGAGCCTCCAGTGTTCGCTCAGAATGATGAACTGACTGGACGTGCAATAAAAGGGATGCAATTGTTACAAACTACTTTTGACTGTTCCATCTGATAAATTAGTTAAAATTAAAATATATTATTTTTATTTGCTATTGACAGCTGTTTGGGGGTATATGTTATGGGGACCATTTTTACTTTTTTTACTGTACTGGAAGGCTTAATAGGTAGACTAATGTATACTTATCACTGTAACGGTTAAACAAATCAAGTGCAATATATACATAAATGGATACTACATTATACAAATATTGTATTGTTTGACCAATTTTAAAGTTTTATTACATTTGGTTCCTGAAATCCATCCTGAATCCACCCTTCTGCTGGGAAAAGGGAAATCCAGCATTTTTGGATCAAAGGTATCAACAACACACACTGGATTGATCCAGATCACAACCAAGACTGGATTATGTCATCTAATCCGATTTCAGGAACCTTTTTTTATATTTGAACAACCATTTTCAAGATTTGATCAACTGGGCCTAGGTGTACCTGAAGGGGTGTTGACTTCAGCTATTTCCATTCAGTGTCATTTCTGAGAATAAAACAGGTAAATGAACACTTGTGCTAACAGCAGAGGTGAACACAAACATTTCGTAGTTGGGGGGGGACCTACTGTCCATGAGGCCGTATACAGCCCTTTAGATATAGATTTCCAAATGGCAGCAGCTATACAATTATTTTTTGCAAATGTTGTTGTGTAGATGTTGTGTAGATGAAGTTAACAAACGCTGTTAAATTGCCAATCAAGTCTAGTTCGCTCTAATTTCATCATGCGTGCACACACACAGAACACAGACAGATGCAGGGAGAGACCAGGCCAGGGCATGTGTTGTAAAGGAATTTCCAGATTCTTGATCAAACAGGGGATTACATCTGTATGTATGTGTGGTGCGGATATAAGTGGATGTGTCAGCGAATGATGGATGACCAGGGGAATGTGCTGCATCCCTGAAGTCTTATACAACCAGCCCAATCCTCCATCCATCTGAGCCTGCCCCGGCTACCTCATCTGTCAGGGAAAAACCATTTTCTGTGCAGTGGTGCATGGTGCTTAAGGTTATTCCATTTGTTTATTACAAACCAGGATGTGGTCCTCCTAGTATACTGTACACCAGTCCAAATACTTACCAGCTGCTTAATGAAACACCCAGAATCATGCTTTGAGTGGAGACTGACTTTTTATGATTTTCTTTTTGTTTTGGCTTTTTGGGTTTTCATTCTAAAGAAAATCATCCCGCCATAATAAGCAGACTGAAGTCAAACATTTCTCCATGGATTCATTGAACACAACATCCCCCGTCACCATTCACCCACACTTAATATGAAAGAAGGTGATGCCAATATTTACATGGCAGGGTGCATGCTGTGTCTCCGATCTGTGTGGGGTTAATATGAGACAGGTCATGTTTGGAGACTGTGCCGTGCTTAGGGAAGCCACACAGGGAGACAAAGACAGGGCCACCGTCATCATTAATCTTAGTCAGTGGGCAAGGCTGGGCCAATCTGCATGACCAGGGCAGTGACAAATGCCACTATTGGACTGGGGCGTCGCAGCTCCCCGGCTTCATTTCCTGTTAATGTCACATCCATCACGGCTGGCCCTGTCCTGCCATGTCGGAGGAGATGAGACTGGCCATGGGTTTGAATTAATTGGAAGGACAAGAGCGAGTTTGTAGGGTGGAGCCAGCATCTGGGCACAGGAAGAGTCCCAATTTGTTGAGGAGTGAAGTTTTTTCTTGGTGTTTGCTGGCAGAAATCCACTAACAAATGATTTCAAAAGATTAGATTTCTTATTGTCATGGTTAGTTAGTGTTGGAAATGGCAGAAATCTCTTTAATAGTTAAATCAAGTCTCCAAATGTTGCTATTAAGGCTTATTAAGAGGTTGTAAAGTAATGAGACCATTGCTTTTCTTCTCCACCACTCTAAATGGTGACACATCTTGGTGTGTGATTTATTCTGGATGGATTTAGTTCAAGCAGCGCTCAGTGACGTACTACTGCCCTCTGGTGATAAATCCTGCCTTGATAAATATGTGAAATTTAGCACAGGTTCATCATTGTGTGTCTCCATTGAAGTAAATGGGTGATAACTCCAATGGAAAGACAAAAGGCCATTATGCATTTAATCTGTGTCTACAGTGTCACAAGAATATTGTAAGAATATTTACATGATCTAACACTGATGCATCCAAATGATTAAATGTCATAAGGACATTCTGAACTTTGTTTCTTTTGACCATCAAATTTACTAACCCTATATTGCCAGAAAGGAATGGTGATATTGAACGCTAGATTATGTTCAATGACAATGACAGATTGCAGTTATGGCAGAGCAGCTATGGTCAGGGTTAAAGTCAAGGTATGCTCGAGGAGAACTGGTTCAGAACACCACCAAAAGATGGGGTGCAAAGCCTGTCATCAACAGAGAGGATGCAGCTCTTAAAATTTGTGGACGGGCAGGATGTACATTTTCAGGCAGTCTCTCCTACAAAGCATTTATAGTGTTTCATTCAATTGTTTACATGAAAAGTGACAGAAATGGTGAATGCCAAGCCAAGAATTAATAAAAAGATCTGAGTGAAACCCTGGATCCTTTCTCACCTCCACACAGCTGGCCAAAAACAGCATGAAGTGGGCGTGACTGTCAGATTCAGAAAGTTACAGAAATTGTCAGACACAGCACCTCCAAATTCAAAGATGGAAATGCGTGGGGGGAGGAAGTTTTAGACGTTCAACCATCCAGCAAGCACTTCAGTTGAAGTATACTGGCACCTTTAGGCACTAATACACTTTGGAGGTGAGGTTAACCCACGTGAAAGTCAGACCTATGATACACCCATTCACCACCTCGACGTACAGTTCCTGACCTGACCCCGAACCAAACAGCACGTTGTGTGCCGGGTCCATAGACTGTATAAAGATGGACAACTTGACAGCTCCCTTAAAGTTAAGCCAAAACACCCTGGTGACTGGCTGCAGTATAGATCATAAACCCCCTCCTAGCAGATGGGACATGAACCAAACTGAAAAGTCAAAATAAGGTCAAATGGTTTCTGTCATTTTAGGTAGTTCTTATCGCTGATGTTTGTACAAGTGTTCATATTTCTGATCAGCTTGGTTTAATTTTTTTTTTTGATGCTATAAAAAGGGGGAGTAACATCTTGATTGACAACTGGGAGTGCCCGTGATTGGTCGGGTGTTGGCCTGCGGGAGCTCAGGTACAGCGTCTCCACCATGGATCACTTCTGCGCAGACTGCCGTAGCATCTCCCGTACCCGGGATATCTTGGCTTAATTTTTATACAGTGGGATGAAGTGGAGATGTGTTGTCCATCTTTATATACAGTCTGTGGTCGGGTTTGGGATGCATTTTGGCATAAAGCTTCAGGCTCAGGTTGCATTTTTAACCCGACTTAACTTAATGAGAAAATTCCCTCTCTTTCTCTTTGCACTATCCCCAATGATTCAGGGAAGGCCATTGCTATGTGGAAACATGACCTTGTTGTGAAAACAGATTCAAATGTCAGTGATTGCTATGCTAGGAAACCAGCACCTCCTCCTACTATAAACCTCGTATACTCAGCATAAACCAGCAGCAGCTGTATAAGTAAGTGTATTGTAGAGGGGCATTTGGTTGACCAGAGGAAGGATGAACTCTAAGACCATCTACGGTGGATGCAATTCTCTTCCTTACAACTCCTTCTCTTAAAGAGTGCACTAACAGGCGTCAGGCGATCGTGCCCGTTAGTGTATTGCCACAAAACCTCTGTCTTAGCAGCAAGTGGAGTTTCCACATGTTTTGAGGTGGTAGACCACCGTGTCATTCTGTGTTGCATGTCTGTTGCCATTGTCAGACTGTCTGAAGTATCAAATGCACAGTCCTCGGTCAGACACTGACACATGTGCGAGCTGAACAGAATTGACACGCTCATCCTGTGACAGATGGGAATAATGCGCTTCCATCATCACACACACACTGCAGCAGAGAATGCAAGTGAACGGCCATGGCCAGAGGAAAGCACTGAGTGGCCTGACAGCAGTCTGATAACAGGCCACTTCTGAATGATTCAATCAGGCAGCTCAGCCCCTCAGCCAAGTGCCAAGACGCGCCCATCCCTGTGTGTTACACCGATTAGCTGCACGCGCATGATGAGGGATGAAGGAATTTGTCATGATTTGCATCATTCCACGGAGATGGAGCCGCAGCCAGTGATGGGTCCAGGGCTCATCATGTCCTACGGGCACTTTGCAGAGGGAGTGTGGAAGGATTTTGTTTTTCTCCATTATAAACAAAAATCGCACATTCAATTTGTCTGAAAAGAAAGACAAGAAAGGAGACCAGTGCTGCTCCACCAGGATGGTCTCCTCATCATTGGTGGCAATATGTTGCTTGCTTGCTGTATGTATTGGGTATTGTTTCTCTGTCTCTCTCTCTCCATGTCTTCCTATCTGTGTCTCTCTCATTGCATGTCTGTCTGTTTGTGTTTTCTGTCACTGTGTCTGTCTGTCTGTGTCTATCGATGGGTGTATATCTGTCCGTGTTTGTCTCTCTGT
>JAVQJF010025374.1:0-36184 GCA_036023855.1 Gadopsis marmoratus | reverse complement strand
ATGACAATACCACAAAAAATGAATCTTTTACACATATTTTTATGAGGGTATGTATAGGCGGTTCCATTACTGGACAGTTGGAGACTCCAAAAGGACCCTTGGTTGCGTATATAAGAGTCAAAACAGTAGGTAGGTACAAAGGTATAAAGCAAAGGCAGCAAAGTATTTACAAAATAGCATTCTAACAATAAAACTGAAAACTATTTACAAAATAACATTGCAAACTATTTGCATGACCTTGTACATGACCTTTTATATGTTATTAGCAATCAGGTGTAGGGAAAACACACAAACACACTGCTCTTTATTAACTAAAACTCCTCAATACTCTGCTTTGAATAATAATTTGTGTCTGATACAGTGTTTCCCCACAAAAATGTTGAATTAACTAGTTAAAAATGATTAAAAGTTCATCTCCTGCTTCTCCCTCATTGAGAAATCCAGAATCTGAATAGTCAAATATTGTTCATTTCATAAGTTTGACAGCTGAACACGAGAACCTGGACATTTTCACATCACACTGGTGACTCTGATTGGCTACAAAATGTCTCAAAATCCTGAAGGTACGTCCAGGTGTTGTGATTCAATGTGAGCCCAAACGACATTCTGCACCATGAAGGAACAAGTAGAAATGTTGCTTGTTTTTTGTCAGTTTGTCTTGTTTTACCTTCTCCCAGCTCTCGGGCTCCTTCTCCTCCTCGGCGACGCTCAGCAGCAGCCTCCTCTGGGCCTTCTTCTCCTCCTCCTCCTTGTTCACCTCCTGGAACTCCACAATGTAGCCCGTGACCTTTGACCCACCGTCCACCAGAGGAGGGATCCACTCCAGCTCCACCGTTGACTTTGTCCAGTCTGTTACCTTCGGAGTGGGCGGCCCGGGAGGCTCTGCGCACACACAAATAAATGCTGTAGGTTTGGACCAACATTATGAAGAGATTAACAGTAAAAGTCATAATTTTCCCATTTAGAAAAAATAAATGTTTACATGCTCATGCTTAAAGACCGTTTAGCTGTAAGGTTCTTGGAAATAGCAGTTTAACAAAATCATTTTTAGCACCAGGCCCACCAGCTTTTTCATCTTGTGCTGATTAGAGCCACAGAATCTGGCTGAAAGTTGCTGAAACTGTGTACTTAATTTCCGACAGGTGATCAAGATGATGAGCATCATTAGAAGTAGGTCTGCCTGAGTCTGAGTCTCTCAACAAGCTCCTCACTCCATTAAAGTGTTTTAGCTTAGCCTTTCTTACTGATGGGGTCTCTGCAGAGTACAGGGTCGGAGGGTGGGCTTGGCAGACCGCAGCCGGCGGCATTGACGGCAGAGACCCTGAACTGGTACATGGCGCCCTCTATTAGGCCAGTGACGTCCCAGTTGTTGCCCAGTGGCAGCGCTCGGATCGGGTCACGGTTGACACGGGCCCAGCGCTTGGCGGTGGTCTCCTTCTTCTCGACGATGTAGCCGGTGACGGAGGAGCCGCCATCGTATTTGGGCTCGTCCCAGTTGACGGTCATTGACTCCAGAGAGACGTCCGTTACAGTCGGTTTCTCACACTGACCCGGGACGGCTGCAAGAGGACAGGACAGTCATCAATAATAAATACATCAGCTGTAGCAATTAGATGGTGATGTGTTATTGATCTCTACAGATGTTGACTGTTTGACTGAACGCAGCCTTAATGTATCACACTGCCACTATTAACAATAATGTTCACAAGGAACTTTTTACTAAGAAAATATACATAATTTACTTAAGTAAGAGTGATAGAGATGACACACATTAGCTTATAAACTAATATAGTAGTATCAATGTAAGATTGTAAAATTGAACCGATGAACTTAGAAAACTGAGGAAGACTTTATGAGATAACTCTGTTATGATATAGCGCTATATAAAATTGAATTGATTTGAATTGGAAAAATGATTCAGAAATGTTCTTGGATACACTGATGGCTTCTTGATTGGTGGTGTAAACATTCTTACAAAATGGCAAAATGTTAATCAGTTACAAATAAGATTTTTTAGAATTATTACTTTGCATAGGTTACAGGGACACAGATTTGCTTTTATTTGTGTGTTTTTGTTTTGTTTGGATTTCTAACTGTAAAGCTATTTAAGGTTTAAGGAAAAAAATCAGGTATAAGAGCTGATAATAAAGGGTACAAAACCAATAAGAAAGTGGATAAGATTTAACTGTAAGAGACATTTTCTGTGTTTAGATGATGAAACTGAAGACAGCTGACAGGACAGTCAGACTGATCTGAACTTACTGAAGAGGTTTCTGGCTTTCTCCGGCTCGCTGCCCAGCGGAGGTCCGACTCCAAACTTGTTCTGGGCCATGACTCTGAACTCATACTCATGGTTCTCCGTCAGCCGGGTCACCGTGTAGACACCCTCCTTGGGGTCGTTAGAGACATGGACCCAGGACTTCCTGTTGTCCTCGCGCTTCTCAACCACATAGTTGGTGATCTTGGATCCGCCGTCATCTGTAGGAGGGTTCCAGGCCAGACCGATCCTCTCTGCAAACACCTCTGTCAACTTCATTGGTCCAACAGGTGGGCCGGGAGGTCCTGCAGGGGGAGGGATGGAAGTGAGTCACATTTGAATTAATAATAAAACATTCATGTAGCTTCAACATGGAAGATATCCATCTTTACACTGCAAAAGCTGCAACCAACTCGTATGTTTAGCTTTTAATAAACCACTGCAACCATTAACTGATTATCTACCTTGCTATCAATTACAGGGATAGACGCTAGTATTTTCAAGCACTGGCTCCATGGGCCACCAAGCCCCTACATTTGGTGGCCAAAGCACATTTTTGGTGGCCCAAATCTAAAATGATATAAAAACAACCCAGAAAAGTAAATTTAAAGCAACTTAACACAGCCTTCCTTAACTGTGAAACTTGAAAAGACATTAACAGAATGATAATGTATTTTTATAATAATTCATTTAAATTGAAAACTCTACAGTTCTTGTAATCTGTAAACATATGGTCCATATATTCTCTCACAGTCTCTTGGTTCAGATTTGGGATACTTGTGGATGTGTACAGTTGCTTTGGTGAAGGCAAAGAATATCCAGTATTGGGATGAAACCTGGTGGCCACACGGGGGCCACCTACGTGGAGTATTTGGTGGCCATAAACTAACTTTTTGATTTTTCATTCTCACCATCATATGTACAATTGGCAATGATTACGTGGCAGATTTACCATAAAACTCATAGTAATTTTTGAAACAATGAATCCTTGATTTCAGACAGAAGTAAACAAAAGCAGCTTGTAGCCAACAACTGTTGATTTTACTGAAATGCAAACTGTCACTGGCAGACTTCATCAGGTGTAGTTAGCTTAGCATTAGCTCCATGAGTTCAGGTTTGTGTTTCTCACCAAGCACAGTGAGCTTGATATCCTTGGTGACTGTGCCCAGGCTGTTGCTGGCCGTCAGGCTGTAGAGGGCGCTGTCGAGCCTGCTGGCCTGCTGGATCAGCAGCGTGCACTTGTCCTGGGTCACCAGTTTGTTGATGTGCTGGTTGTACTGGACAGCAGCCTTCTCCTCAGGTTTGACCAGGGTGGCTTTCTGCCAGGTGAGCGTGGGGAACGGACATCCGCTCACCTTCGCCACGATGCTGACATCACAGCCCTCCTCGCCCTCCATGGCCTCACGCAGCTCAATGGTGGGAGCGCCTGCAGAAAGAAATGCTATATGAAAATGGCCTGCAGCAAAAAACAACAGGTGAGCGTCAAGTGTAACATCCTGAAAGTTGAAAACAGCAACAGCGTATAGGGAATATGTTTACAATTAAAAATATTTAACATCCTGTTCAGTCCTATCTGTCACTCACATGTCTGATCCTTGATGACCAGGGGTCCAGCAGTGGCGGAGGGTCGGCTGGGTCCAGCAGCGTTCACAGCTTTTACTCTAAACTCATATTCTGCTCCCTGCAGATCAATGACAATACAGTCAACAGTAATTCCAGGTCTAAAGGAAACCTGACTTCATCATCTTCATCAGAAGTAGAGAAGACACCACAGTAATATACAGCTCTGGGAAAAATGAAAAGACCACTGCAAAATGATCAGTTCTCTGGTTTTACTATTTATAGGTATGTGTTTGAGTAAAATTAACTTTGGAAAATTTGGAGCTGTATATCAGTAGAGTGAGCTGCAGTTCCAGCTTCAACTCTGGATTAATTGGTATTTCTCAAGCAGGAAAACATGTCCAATTACTTTTCGGGTTCCAATTTTGGGTCCATACTGTTTTCAGTTTGTATGTAACAGTAAGAATGAGCAATACCAATTATTTGAATGCCTCTTTTCAAAAACACAACATAAAGCACAATGTGATGAGTAAACACAGATACAGCAGGTAAAATAATAAAAATAGACCAAATACAATGATCACATAAAACGGGTGAAAAAAAATAAAAAGATATAAAGAGCAACTTAACATCCCATTTAATAAGAATCAATCGGAAAACTGCGATGTAGTGTGGACTTTATATAAAATGGGACGTGACATTAAAACCCTATGAGCTCAACTTATTGCTAATGAGTGTTTTAATGAAGGCAGGAAGTAGTGAAGAGAGAGTGGTGGGATCCTTTGAAGGACAGACTGACCTCCTTCAGGTCCTCCACCACAAAGGTGAGCTCCTCCACGTCTCTCTTGTTGCACTGCTTCCAGGTCTCCTTCTCCTTGCCACTGGTGTCCCAGCTCAAACGCTCGATGATGTAATGCTTCACCGGAGAGCCACCGTTGTTTATGGGAGCCTCCCAGCTCAGAGTGACGGTGTTCTTTGTCACCAGGTTGACCTTCACCTTGGTGGGCGGATCGGGGGGGTCTGAAGAGGAGGAAGAGGAAGATTAGCATTAGCAACAATTCCAGTAAGATTTTGGCAGTTTGTGCTGTATTTTTGTTGTTGTAGGTCTGATAGTAGGTCTGTCCTCACAGATGGGGTCTCTGGCCCGGGCGGGTTCAGTAGTCACAGTGAACGGGCTGAAACCAAGTCTGTTCTCAGCTCGAACCCTGAACAGATAGTCCTGACCTTCCAGCAGACCCGGCACCACGTAGGCCTGGCTGGCACAGGCTGCATTCACCTGATCCCAAATCAACCAATTCATCAGTTAATAAATCGCAAACAGCAGGATTTATGTTAAATGAAAGCAAACTTTTTATCATCTGTCTATATCACTCAACTAAAACTTAGTGTTTTGTTATCTAAAATAAAGAGTAATTGAAGAAACTCAATTACTAAACTGTTAGCTTGAAAGAAAATCAAAAAAGTAAAATGAATGCTGAAATAGTAACTGTAGAAACTGAAACCTGGTTGAAAAAGTGAAACTAAAATAAAATGAACAAACTGACAAAAATACTGAGCAGTATTCACCTTTGTCCAGGCCTTGTCAGTGACACATTTCTTCTCGATAAAGTAGCTCTTGATTCGCTCTCCTCCATCATTGTCTGGGAGTTTCCAGATCAGTCTCATGGTTGACCGACTGATGTCAGTAACCCTCAGTTCCTTTGGCGGTCCAGGGACATCTGCACCCAGTAAAAAAATTTACTAAACAATGACCCCAATGTACCGACAAAACTGGCTTAGGCTTGTAGTAGAGCAATTTTCAAGGTTGAGGTCTATATACAAACAACAGACATACCGAGGACATTGACTCTGACGTTGACGTGTTTCTGTCCGCACTTGTTCTTGGCGGTGATGGTGTAGCGTCCAGAGTGGCTCCTCAGACTGACAGGGATGGTCACAATTGATGTGGTGTCTGTGGACTCAACCTGAATATACAGAAACCATTTTAAAATTTGATTAAAGTCCATAAAACATTAACCTATCGTACCTTTATAGGCTATACAATGTACAATTAAAAATAACAGCAATATTGTAATAAAGATTGAAGTCATATTTTGCAAAGTTCTTTCTTCGTATTGGTGGTTTTACAAGGTTCTCAGTTTCATAAGGGTTAGGTCACATCTGAAATGCTTCATTAAAATTGCTTCACAAATACACTATTTTGTTGTGAAGAAAAAAGTGTAATGAAAAGGAGACTGAGAAAATCGTATTTCTCTGTAGGGTCTCACCTCGGAGTCCACAGGCAGTGTGTGCAGTTTGTTCTTCTTGTGCGACTTGGCTTTGCCATCAAAGTCCCAGGTTACCTTGGGAACAGGACGGCCCTTGATGGTGGCTGGAATCCTGATCGGATCTCCAGCACGGATGCACAGCAGATCATCGACTATTACGTCGATGGTGATGAAAGGTGCGACTGTTGAATTGGAAACATCAGTGAAAACATCAGTGAAGGACAGAGAGACAGACACAGAAAAACCTTTGGACAATGATACTTCATAGTAGGACATACGCTGAATATCCTCTATGAGAACCTCGCTGGTGCGGGGGCTGGGGTCGGATTCGCCGATGTCATTGACAGCGATGATCCTGAAGCGGTAGCGTTTCAGCTCGCGGAGGCTGGGCATAGTGAACTCAGTGGTGGGGTGCAGATAATCAGGGTCGTTGACCCTGACCCACTGTGATGTACCCTCATCCTGGATCTGGATGATGTAGCCCTTGATGGGACTTCCTCCATCCGTCTCTGGTGGCTTCCAGGACAGTGTGACACTGTGCTTTGTCTTATCAGCCACCACAGGAGCAGCAGGCATGCTTGGAGGAGCTGGAGTGGAAAGCAGCAGTTTGTAAAAATAGTATCCAATTTGAGAAAATCGAATTCATCACCTTCCAAAATACAGAAGAATCAGTCTAAGATTACTTATCAGTCAAAGAAGACTTTGATTAATTGTAGTGATTATAGTTATTTAAGTATATTTTCATATGTAGGGCTTGTTCATTAAAAAGAAGACTCTTTTTTACTCACTGATTGCATCGACAGCAAAAGCAGAATCAGATGGTCCGCTGAATGGTCCAGTTCCTGCAGAATTGCAAGCAGCAACCCTGAACTCGTACTCTGTTCCTTCGATCAGACGAGTCACCTGGAAGACACAGAAAGTTGTGTGAATGCGACAGACACCTGTGGCTAGCTGGCCAAAAAGACTACCCTAAAGCTGTGACCTTTCTTTCTAAAGGTCTGTGAAGGATCTTCCTAATGGTTTGTGATGGACGATTCTGAAGGTCTGCAAAGGGCCTTCTTCATGTCTTTGACAAACCTTTTTAAGGTCTATAATGGAATTTTCTAAAGGTTTGTGATGAACCTTCCTAACGGTTTTCAATGGGCCTAATGTGTGGAGTTTGCATGTTCTCCCAATGCTCACTAGGGGTTTCCTCCATAAAAAAAAAAGTATAACCCGATACAAAAAGCATGCAAAAAGAATGGATTGCTTTCCTGCCCTGTACCTGACCAAGACAGGGCATAGGCACTTGGACATGGTCCCTGGTCGCCATTGAAGGCTGACCGCTGCACCAGGCTGTCCTTGGAGGAAGGACGGATGTATGAGTCAAATACATAGGACAAATTTCAGCATGGGACAGAATTTGCAGGTGTTTGTTGAGCACGGTGTGTGTTGTATCCTTACGATTGACAATAACAAGACCTCAGGGTCCCTGTTTGTTTGTTTTGTTTTTTTAAAGGTCAGTGAAGTATCATAAATCTCTGTCAGGTCTTTTGAAAAGTCTGCATGTGACCTTCCTTAAGGACTCTGACAGCATGTTAATTGCCTGTAAAATGTATTTTTAAATGTCTTTTGGGTTTACCCTGAGGTTCTATTTTGGTATGAAGGAGGTTGCCAAAGGTTGGGTGTAAATACAGATCCTAAATTTGTTAAATGAGACGTTTCTTTAAGCAGTGGACCTAGAGCTGTAAAGACTGAGGCAATAATTTACGTTAAATATGAAAAATGAATTCTATGCTAACATAGAAACAAAGCCCCACCAGCTCACCTGGAACTCCCAGCCTTTCACACCCCTCTTGGTAACTGGCATCTTGTTGACTTTGGCCCAGTAGCCAGTGCCTTTCTCCCTCTTCTCCAGCCAGTAGCCGATAATCATAGAGCCGCCATTGTCTCTGGGAGGCTCCCAGGTTAGGGTCATGGAGGTCTTGGAGTATTCTGAGATGGTTGGTTTCTCTGGTGGACCAGGAAGGCCAAATGGGTCTGTGATCTGGACTTCCTCCGTTATACAGGGGTCAGATTTACCATAGCGATTCTCTGCTCTAACCCGGAACAGATAGGCCTTGTTGGTGTCAAGGTTCCACACCTGCAGGAGAAGGAGGTGGCATTTCCATTAGAGTCAAAAGGAGCTTTAAAGGACATTGACAACTCCGTTATCTATAATATTATTGTTGTTGTTATCCAGACATACCCCATATCTCCGCTCGATGATGCTGTTGGTAACCTCCTCCCACTGTGGTTCAGGTGGAGCTTCCTGTCCCTCTTCCAACTCTGGCTCCTCTGTTACCACGTCCTTCTTGTCAATAATGTAGTTGGTAAGCTCACTGCCACCATTATCAAGTGGTGCATCCCACTGAAGATAGCAGGACTCCGCCTTGATGTTGGACACCGCCACATTCCTGGGTGGAAGTGGCCGGCCTGAGAGGAGAGCAAGATACAGTTAGTACACACTTTTTTACATGCTAATAAGCACACCCTGTCTTTTCTGCCTCTGGTTGCGTGATTGGCATGTTTCAACTCACCCAGCACCATGACAGAGATGGTGTGCTTGGCTGAGCCCATATTGTTAGAGGCAGACACAGTGTAGCTACCACAGTCCCTCCTGTTGGCTGCTGGGATGGACAGCGAGGTCTTACAGTTCATCCTGCCAGTCACCTCCATCTCCATCAGCAAAGTCTCGGTGGGCTTCTCGATCACCACGTCATCCTTGGTCCACTCAATCTTTGGGATGGGGAGGCCCAGGACATCAGCAGGGATGTCAATGGGCTCTCCCATCTTCACGGTTATTGAGTCACCCTTGAATTGCTTCAGCATGTGGACCTCAGGAGCCACTGAGAGGGACAGGAACAAAACATATAAGCAAGAAAAACACTAGTGTGCACCATTAGCATCCTGCTGGTTTGACCCTATTCATTGTTTTTTTTAAATAAAATAATCTCTGCCTTGGTCTTCTTCTTGAATATAGGGTTAGGGGTCTCTAATACCATTCCAAACATTCAGCCTTACCTTCATCGTCTTGGATGACCACAGTGAATGGGATGGATGGCTCGCTTTCTCCGATTAGGTTGGCACACTTGATCCTGAACTCATACATCCAGTCCTCATCCAGTCCCTCCACAGTCATTGTCATGTTGGGGCAGATCTCTTTGTTGCAGGGCTCGAAGGCCTGCTGGTCTTGCCTCTTCCTCTCAACAAAGTAGCCGATTACAGGGCTGCCACCATCATTACGAGGTGCTTTCCAGGCAAGTGTGATGGAGTTCTTGGTGCGCTCGGTGTAGTGGAACTTCTCAGGGTATGATGGTGGGCCTGCGGAACCACCAAAGCAATGATTAGTTTTAAGTACAAATCCACCTTTCAAGCCACGATGCCCCTCCTAAACACTGAAGTATTGGTCTGCTCACAAGAAAGAAGTGTAGGCATTTATTTCTGAATCAAAATTAAGTGATTTCAGGACTCACCCTGTGGGTCCACAGCTTTGATGAGTCCCAACTCTACGGGCGGGCCCATGCCATACTTGTTTTTGGCAATGACACGGAACATGTACTCCTGTTCCTCCACAATGCCCACACATTCGCACTTGGACGAGATAGTTTCAACGGGCTGCCTCCATGTGTGCATCTTGGCATCTCTCCGCTCCACGATGAAGCCAGTCAGGTCACTGCCTCCATCGTCCTTAGGGTCATCCCAGTTCAGGAAAATCATTTTGCGAGTGACAACAACAGGCTTCAGATCCGTGACGGGTCCGGGGACATCTGAATATAAAATAATATTATCCTTCTGCATTAATTTTGATTTCATAGCATAAATTAATTGCTAGTTAACTGCTGAGTTTTGTCATCAAGTCCTGCCCTGCCTTCTTGGACTTCCACTCACCCATGACCTCCACTCTGGTCGAAGCAGACTTGGTGCCACTGGGGTTGCAAGCAGAGATCTGGTATTTGCCGCAGTCCTTCCGTTGGACATTCTTGATTGAAACAATACTGTCATTGCCCTCAGTCAGGATCTCAACACGGTCCTTGTCAATTTTGCTGGCGTCCTTGGTCCAGGTGATGGATGGGTAGGGTTTACCTGTGACAGTAGCAGGTACACAGAGTGTCTCTCCGGCTCTGATGACCACGCCATTCTTGACTGACAGGTCCAGTTCAATCACAGGCAACTCTATGGAGGGCAAACAGCAACAGAGGAAAGATGTCAACAACAACAAAAAACTATGAGATTTCCATCTACATTGAGTTTCAGTCTGTTTAGTTTTTGCTCAGTCTTGGGTTTTTTCTGCTGACCTGCAGGATTCCTGACAAACACAGACTCTGTGAATCCTGGTGTTCCCTCTCCAGCAGCGTTGCAGGCGATTACTCTAACCAGGTATTTGGCTCCCTCTCGGACTCCATAGACAGTGAATGCCCGGGTCTTCCAAGGACGCTCTGTAGACCTGGACCAGTCCTTGCTACCAGCCATGGCCTGAACAACACCACAGAAACATTAGAAACATTAGTCTGAACATGTGAGTAAAACTAAGAAAGTATCAGGTGACTTGATTCAATTCAACTGAATTTTATTTATATAGTGCTGATGATCTGACCTTATCCACGTGGTATCCCAGGATCTCTCCTCCACCGTTGTCAGCAGGTGGGTCCCACTCCACATCGATAGAGTGGTCTGTGGTCACCACCACTCGGGCAACTGGAGGTCCAGGAGGTACTGCAGTGTCACAAATAAAGACAGATGGGACATTATAGGACTGACTATACTGTATTTCCATGGACATATGTATATTTTTGACTAGTATATCTAAATATGTAATTATTCTGAAAAAAGGGAGGACCACATAGAGATGACCAATTATGACAACCAAACATTTAGTGATGCCAATTATTTTCCTCCACTTTGACAAATATGGAAACGTTGATCAGAGAGTTGTACTGAACATAGTAGTTTACGTACGAATTGGAGCATGGGTTGTCTTGGGTTCGGAGGGGGCGCTGAACTTTCCGGGGCCGGCCTGGTTTTCAGCCGCCACCCTGAAAATATACGTCAACCCCTCCAGTAGACCGTCAACGTTAAGCTCAGTGTTTGGGACGATGTTCCTGAAAACCAGAACAGACGGGAACACTCAGAAAACACAGCAAAAGATTTTTGGTAAAATGGTATCAATATGATATTTCCCCACACATCAGCTAATACCAACATTTTTTTTAAATTTAGGTAGAAAAAGGTTGTGATGTTGTGTTTCCTCACCTGTTGACACGTGTCCAGCGTGAGCTGTTAATCTCGCGGCGCTCCACCCAGTATCCCAAGATGGGGCTGCCGTTGTCGTTTGGCTCATTCCAGGTGACCAGCATGCTGTGGGCTGTAATGTCATCAATCTCTGGCTTTTCAGGAGCCTCGGGAGTTTCTGAAGAGGACGAGCAGACGGGACAGCACAAGAAAATGAGAGTATGTTTAATTGTATGTTATATTTGAATCTTTTGTTTTAGCCATGTAATGAGCTTTCACACTAGAAAAAACAGAATCATTACTACTGTTTGTATATCTTTGACATCACTATGTGTTTATTCCTTTCTTATTGGCTTGCTTAGAAAACCCTGTACAACAAGTCTTAGCAAACTGGCAGACTAAGTAACAAAAATATTTTTTTCGTAACAAAATTTAAATGTACTTATTAAAGCATACTTCATATATTCATTCTTTAATAAGCAATTACATCTGTTAATATAGTTTGTTAAAAACAATTGATTTAATTTCAGTCTTATTTATATTAAAACCTACAAACAAAACCCCAAAAACCCCAATTAGCTCATAGCATGAAGAGGAGTAATAATACACGACACCATACCGAAAGGATTCTTGGCAATGACTGGTTTGGAGACGCAGTGAGGACCAGCACCGAACTTGTTCTCGGCCAGGACCCTGAAGATGTACTCCTTTTTCTCGATGAGTTTGGGCACCAGGTAGCGGCATCCTCTTAGTGTGGAGGTGACAGAGCTCCAGCCGATCTCCAGCTTCGAGTTGTCCTTCTTCTCTAGAATGTAGTTGAGGATCTCGCTGCCGCCGTCATCCAGCGGAGGATCCCACTGGCAAATCACAGAATTCTTCCTCACCTCCTCAAATCTGAACTTCACTGGAGGCCCGGGAGTATCTACGGACCGACAAAATGATCATGTTTTGACCTATGAAACGTCTAAAAGCTACAGCATGTCTTTCTATAGGATACTATAAACATTTTCTGACATTCACTGTTTCAAGCTTACAACTAATTTAAATTTCATTGTCATCAAATGTATTTTTCATTCATCATTGATTTGTCAATTATTGAACTAATTGTTTCTTCTCTAAAATGCTAAAAGCAATGACAAAGTCCATTATTTGCCAAAAATAAAATAATAACGGCTGATATTTTACGGAGTAATTTATTCAAATTTGTAATCTACTAAATTTGTTGAAAATTTAAATGTTCTACAAGTATACAGCTTTGTTGTTTGATATAAAGAATATATTATATATATGTTTTATGTTTATGTAGTGCAAATGTAAATGTTAAAATGAACACATCCTTGTATATCTATGAAATGTCTTATATGTAACTATAGATCTCATATTAGACACCAAAGAATTGCAGTAGAAAATAGAAAAGAAAAGAATCTTCACCGAGCACATTGACCTCGCAGGTCGCCGAGGCGATGCCGTGGTCATTTTCCACCTTCACCATGTAGATGCCGTGGTCGGGGCGGACCGAGTCCCTGATGGCGACAGAGGACACGCCCCTGCGACTGTTGTCAATGGCCAGACGCTCGTTTATTGTTGGGTAGTCTGTCTCTTCCACCTCCAGCTCTGCTACCTCTACTTCCTTCTTTTCTTCCTCCTTCTTTTCGTCTCCTTTCTTCTTTTCTTCTCCTTCCTTCACCTCTCCCTCCTTTTCTTTTTTCTCAGCTTCTCCCTCCTCCGTCTTCACCTCCTCCTTCTTCTCCTGTTCCTTCTTCTTCAGGGGTTTCTCTGGCCTCTTGCGGAGTGGCTCAGGCCGGATCACCTGGTTGTTCCAGTACCAGGTGATCTCAGGGTACGGCGAGCCAGAAATGTTGGCGTCCAGGCAGATCTCGCACCCTCGCTTCACACTAAGACCGGACTGCAGGCTGCCGCTCAGGAAAACCTTTGGTGGATCTAAGAGAGTATGAAAGAACAATTTATACTTTCTTTTATTCAATCTTAAAGGAAATTCATAGTTTGGTTAAATACACTAGTTTGCTTTTTAAATGTCTGTAAAGACTTTTGTCTGACAATGAGACTGTTAAGCTGTTTTGAGTCAGGAGCTGATGTCCTCATTACCGATGGCGTTCGAGGCCTTGATAAAGGGTGGGCTGCGTGACGGTTCGCTGACTCCGGCAGCGTTTTCGGCTTTGACTCTGAAGGTGTAACTCTTGCCCTCCGTCAGCCCTCTGACGGTGTATGACAGGACGGGCACCAGGAAGTCGTTGCACCTCTCCCACTTGTCTTCACCCTTCTGCTGCTTCTCCAGGATGTAGCCCATGATCTTGCAGCCGCCGTCGTACATAGGGGACTTCCAGGTCAGAGTGACGGTGCTGGATGTGGGGTTGTGGGTCTCCACATCCACCGGTGGGTCGGGGGCATCTAGGACCAGAGGTGGATTTCAGTTAGCCATCTCTTGGTCACAAACTGCCAAAGACTTTTTTGTACATATTCTCGTGACAAGTGAACTGATTGCCATATGTAAAATGTGTTGAGTGGTCTAATGAAAAATTCTGATTTTCATGCATCATATCAAACTGGAAATGTAATTTCTTCTTACGTTTCTGGTCTTCAGCGATGACCGGGTTGCGGAGTTCGATGAACTCTCCTCCTCCGATCTTGTTGACGGCCTGGACTCTGAAGTAGTACTCTCCGTTGGGGATGAGGTCTTTGACGGTCCAGCTCAACTTGTTCTCTCCGGACATCATGTTGACGTATGTCCTTCTGCCAGCCTCACGCCGCTGCACACACGCACAAACAAATAACAACAAAAACAGAAACATCAGATTAACTGTCTTTCAGACCTTGACATTAAGAAATAAAAACATGCTGCCATCTCAGACCTGCAGGACGTAGTGAAGAACTGGGCTGCCGCCATCGTAGTCTGGAGGATCCCAGGTCACTTTACAGGAGCTCTTTGTGATCTCAGAGGCCACGATTTCCTTACAGGGACCAGGAAGACCTGAAGACAGAGACATGTTAAAAAGTAATCTCCTGCTCATACTCTAGAATATCGATGTCTATGTGAAAACTGGACATGTGAAATTGAGTACCGATGACTTTGACATTGATGGTGGCGCTGGCGGCTCCCAGATTGTTCTCCAGAGTCACTTTGTACTGTCCTGCATCAGTGTGAAGGCTGCTGTCAATCTCCAGATGACAGGAAATATACTCCTTCCTGTTGAACACAAACAATTGTTTCTTAGCTTGTTAACGATCTTTAGTTTCAGAAGAGTACATTTGCTTATCCTAAATTAGGCTACAGGTGGAAAAAAAATGCAACTGAAAGTCTCACTGACTTGAAGCTGAGGCGTTCGTCGGGCTTCAGCTCCTTGCCGTTTTTGTGCCAGGTGATTCTGGGTGAAGGTACAGCTCTGAAGGGAACTGGGATGTGTAGCTTCTCTGTTTCCACAACAACCAGGTCCAGAGTCTGGAAGTCCAGTTTCGGGCTGCCTGGAAACAAAAAGACATTCAATGCATTAGTGTAAATTTGATGATTTGCAGAATTTTGCACAGGAAATTTGACACTTTAAGGACAGTTAGGAAATTTGAAGACAGTTAGGTCCAGTGGACGTTCTTACAATCCGATTCTTTGGCGAAGACGTTCTCAGAGATGTCAGAGGGCTCGCTGACTCCGATAGCATTGATGGCTCTCACTCTCAGGATGTACTCCTTCTCGGGGACCACGCCCTCCTCCACACGGTACTTCAGCTCCTTCACTGGACGGGAGTTGACCCTCATCCACTTCTCTGTCCCAGCCTCACACATCTCAATGTGGTAGCCGGAGATGGGGCAGCCGCCATCCCTCTGTGGAGGCTTCCATGCGATGCACAGGAAGTCCCGGTTAGCTTCAGTCACATGCAGCTCGATGGGTGGTGATGGGACACCTGGAAGGGACAGATGTATTCAGACTCTTTTTCCACTTTTCTATGATTTTTTTTTCAAATGAGCCACTACTCATTACTGGACTAACCTGTTGGGTCTTCGATGGTGAGGATCTCAGTGGGTTCACTTGGATGACCGACACCGGCCTCGTTCTCGGCACGGACCTGGAACTGAACCTCAGTTCCCTCGATGACGTCTGTCACTCTGTACTTACAGTCGGCACCTGAAGTCTTCCCGCATTTCACCCAGCGAGTTCCAAGCTTCTCCTTCTTGTCAATGGAATACCTGGAAGGCAGAGTCACAGAAAGGTAAACACACCTTCATACTGTAGCGTCATTGACTTTCAACACTGAGACAAGAACACTACTGCTACAGTATTTACCATTTATTTTTTAGTCTAGTATGAGTTAGAAAAACATGCAGTGTTAGTATTATAAATATATATTTATCATCATCTTTTCAGCACTGAAATCCTACCTGAGGAATGTCAGTAAATAACGGAAATCGTATTTAAACAAATATTAAAGTACTATTGGTAGCAAGTAAAAAAGCTACTTTGAGGAATTGGGGAAAGGATCACTAATTGTTGAAGTTTCAATTCAATTCATTTCAATTTTATTTATATAGCACTATATCATAACATTACTCACAACACTTGTTAATATAGAGCAGGTCTAAACCAACTCTATATGTATAGACCCAACAATTCCACCAAGATTTCTTCTTAACTGACACATCTTGATAAATAAATGGGAAAAATGTATAATACAAGAATAAAACAATAAGGCCATTGGTACAGAGTTACAAATTATTGGTATGAAAAAATGTGAATTAATGTTGAAATTCTCTTGCCAATAAAGATTTGGTGAAAATAAACCAACCTCAGAATGGGTCTGCCACCATCGTTTTTAGGTTCCTCCCACTGCAGGTCCACGTATGTTTTGGTCACAGCATTTACAGCAAGTGCGTATGGTGGCCCAGGAGTACCTGTAATAAAGTTTTTTTATTATCCTCCAGCAACAGAGCGAACAGAGGGGATTTTCTTCATCCTCCTGATTAAAACAATTAATGTATATATGACTTAAACTCCTTGCTAACTTACTGAAAGTGTCTTTGGCCAGCACCGAGTCCTCCAGCTCGCAGAACGGTCCGACGCCCACAGCGTTCTCGGCTGCGATGCGGAACACGTAGAGTGATCCTTCGTTGAGCGGTGTCACGGTGTACTTCAGCTCTTTGACTGTGGTGTCAACGGCCTGCCAGCCTTTACGCCTGACGTCACGTTTCTCCACCAAGTAGTTGGTGATAGCCGAGCCTCCGTCGCGCTCAGGGGCCGTCCACTTCAAATCAGCGCTGTTCCTGCTGATGTTGGTGACTTCCAGCCAGCGAGGAGCCGAAGGAGGGTCTGAGAAGATCGAGACAAACATTTCTTAAGGTTGACTCTCAAATATTCACTGCCATATATACTGAATGTGTTTAACGTGGCAAGTCACTGGGCAGAAGTTGACATGTTGTGTCTGTACTAGCATCTGCTGGACAAATTAGCTTTGTCCAAAATCACTGCCTATTAACTATAGTGTTTATTTGTTTTACATCTCTGCTCTAGAGTGACAGTTTGATATGTTGTGTCTCTTCAAGAGTTGTGTCAGTTTTTCTTACTGAGCCTCTCTTTGCAAAGCACTGGGTCGCTGGGCTCGCTGGGCTCACTCTCTCCGGCCACGTTAACAGCTCGCACCCTGAACGAGTACTCCTGCTTCTCCATCAGACCCTTCAGGAAGTGCTCCAGGATGTTGATGTTCTCTGCCACGCGGATCCAGTCCGTGGTACCACTCTTCAGCATCTCAATGACATAGCCGTCGATCTTTGCTCCGCCATCATGCTCCGGCTTGGTCCACATCAGGAAGCAGGAGGTCTTAGCCACGTCCTTCACGGTGGGCTTACCGGGAGGCCATGGAGGATCTGGAAGAGTTAGATCACAATGTTTTTAACGATCTGAAAGGGTTTTAGATGCTCATGCACAATGAGTGGAACAATGTTTTTGTACCAATAGGATCTTTGACGAGGATCGGGTCTGTCTCCTTGCTGGGTTTTCCAGTTCCAGCGAGATTCTCAGCCAGGACTCTGAACTTGTACTTCTTCCTGGTGGGAAGACCTTTGACTCTGCAGAAGAAAATACGTCACATTAACACAGTGAAATCCAACAAAGATGAACAGTGTAAAACTCATTTACCTGACAGTAAAGCACTTAGACTCACCTGTAGTTGGTGTCTTTGATGGGCAGCTTGTTGCATCTGATCCACTTGTCGTGGTCAGGTTCATATCTTTCCACCCAGTATCCGGTGATGGGGCTTCCTCCGTCCTCATCAGGCTCGTACCAGGTCAGAGTCAGGGACTCCTTGGCGATATCTGAAGGCTCCAGCTTGTAAGGAGCTCCAGGAGTGTCTGAAAGACAGGAGGAAGGAGGTTAGTCCCAGCTTAGCCTAAACACAAAAAGACCTGGAGGGTTACAGATCCACAAATCCTTACCTGACCATAAAAGGACCTATCTACTTGATCCTGAGATAGAGTGAGCCATTAAAGAATAAGCCTGAACAGACAACAACTGGACCGAAGCCTAATAGACCTAAAGAAATGGGATCCAATTTGGATATTTTAACGAGGCATAATTCCTTCTTTGTCTGTGATTATAACAATTGTCTTCCACGCTGAACTCACTTTGTTCAAGGATTCCATTGACCTTGTCGAGAAATGCCTTCATCATATTTTTAAAGTAACAAAGCAAATCAGTCAGTTGTAGACAGGCGTAGCTTTAACCTGCATCGAATGGTGTCTATGAAAAAAGTCCTGGCCTCGTGGGGAAGGAGGAAGTCAAGCTAAAACATTATTTTTAGCTTAAGTTATGGGGGAAATTTAACCTCTTTTAATTTAAGTTTTTATTTATTAAATTCTATTTTTTTTTCTTTGGTTGTCCATCTTGGTGCCAAATTTTCAAATAAATCTATAATAACCACTGCTTATATATCTTTACTTAAGGAAAGGTTTGACACTTTGGGAAATGCACAGTATAGCTGTTTCCTGCTACTTCCAGTCTTTGTGCTAACATAAGTTTTTCCAAAACATCAGACGTTTCCTTTATGAATACAAGTTCATGTGATAAACCTCAGTCCTATGGTCAGGTGACCTACCGAAGGGATATCTGGCGATGATGGATGGGTGCTCAGCTGGTGGGCCAACACCAAACTGGTTCTCAGCAAAGACTCTGAAGATGTACTCCTTGAACTTGATCAGGCCCACAGCTTTGTACGTGGTCTGTTTAACGGTGGAGGACAGCCGGTGCCAGATCTCGCTGTCTGCAGCTCGTCGCTCGACAATGTAATTGGTGACTCTGGAGCCGCCGTCGTCACGTGGAGGGTTCCAGGCCAGGAAGCAGGACTCGTTGGTGATCTCGGAAATGTCGAAGGCAGCCGGACAACCGGGCTTATCTGTTCGAGGAAAGTATATTTTCAATGTGATTAACCAGAATCTAAAAAAGTCTTAATGAAACATGTTTTATTCCTTTTCTCCATTCACAACTGGTCTTACCGAGGATGTTGACCTCGACGGTGGCAGTGGCGCGGCCGCTGCTGTTGGTGGCCTCAATGATGTAGGTGGAGCTGTCATCTCTCTTGGTTTTGGCGATGGTGACAGTGGAGTGTCCGGGCTTGGTGTCGATGGACACCCTGTCGTCTGGTTTGAGGACCAGGTCGGCCATGGTCCATTTCACGCGGGGCTCTGGCTTACCTGTCACCTCGGCGGGGAGTTCGATCTTACTGCCGGCCTTGGCAGTAAGACCAGCCAGCAGCTTGGCGTCCAGTTGGATCTGTGGAGCCTCTGCATGCACAATAAAAATGAGTGGTCAGTCAGAAGTTTGAAAGATTTGGATGTTTGGGGAAAGTTGAACTATTATCTTGCTATGGGACCAATGAAACTTGCATCCTGTTAATTAGTACAAAATCATGACTAGCTTCACACAACATCAATTCATTTCTCATCTGCCACTTTGTGTAGTCCACAGTATGTGGTGTGTAACTCCCCCTGGTGGTCATTGTTGTTAATAAAGTTTTGTTTATTTGCACAGGTTTAAAATTAAACAAATGACACACAAATTAGGGCTGCAACTTATTTTTATTATGTTCTTGATACATTTGGTGGTAAATTTGGACTTTTTGTCTCCATTTTGTCTTTTTTTGGAGCGTCTTCACTTCATAATTTGGATTGAGCTCAAATATTGTGAATATTATGTTGATTATATTTTGACAAACATAGTTCAGATTAGTTTTTAGTTTTTTGCGTAGTAACCCTACTCACTCTATCATATATGTTGTACATGAGAGAATTAGAGCAAAGTGAAAAAGTAATTTCAGGTCTGTTCTTGGTACCTTTGGGATCAACGGCCTGGATCTCATCGGTGGCCTTGCAGGGACGGCTGGCTCCGAGTCGGTTCAGGGCTCGGACTCTGTAGGAGTACCACTGGCCCTCGATCAGACCAGTCACCTGGCACTTCAGCTCAGGCACCATGTCCCCGCAAGGCTCCCACTTATCGGTTCCTCTCTGGCAGCGCTCCACGTTGTAGCCTCGGATACCGGTACCGCCGTCGTACTTCGGTGGTTCCCAGGTCAGGAAGATGCCACTGGCTGACTTGTCTCTCCACTTGAGGTTCTCCGGAGGGTCGGGGATGGCTGGAGGGAAACGACATGAAGGTGTTCGGAATTTCCTTAGGAAAAGGAAGCCTATTTTTGGACGGCTAAAAACAACTATCCCTCTGATTTCAGCTCTGTTTACTATCAGTTTTAAGACTCATTAGCACATTTAAGAACTTAAAGGTGAATTATTTCTTACTATTGTTTCCTTAATTAGCAGTTTCATTAATTTGGAACATTTGAATCCCTGGTCTGACTCACTGGCAGGAGAGGAGACGTTGACGGGCTCATCAATGTACGCCGGCTCGCCTGGTCCACACTTGTTGCAGGCGGTGACCCTGAACAGATACTCCTTCCCTTCAACCACGTCGGTGACTGTGAACTCCTGATCCTGGATACCTGTGACCACCTGAGAGAGAGAGTTTGAATTTATATTCAGACATTCAGGTCCCCCGGGATGAGGTGGAAAGTGTTGCTGGGGAGAGGGACGTGTGGATAACCCTGCTTAGCCTGTTGCCTCCGCGACCCGGCCCCGGATAAGCGGAGGAAAATGGATGGATGGACATTCAGGTCAAAGAGTTCCTTATTATCATTTCATCTAAAGCGATTTTAGCACTAATTATTATTTTCATCCTAAACCTATCTGTGAGTGCAACTTGAGATGTGGTAATTACTGATAATGATGTGGTTTCATTCACAAAAATAAGAGTAAAAAGAAGATTTTCACACCTGTTGTCAGAAACCAGCAGAGAAACATTGACAGATTTAGATGTTTCGGTAGTTTGAGAGGAACTACAAAAACATCTTTAAAAAGTGAAGTGGTTCATGATGGGAGGCGATCAAATGGAAGTGACAGCCATGGAGATACTAGATGAGAGAATATTATACAGCAGGTGATGTTATACTGTCAGGTGTAACAGAGGATGTTCACCTGGCAGCAGCTGTGGGAATGATGGCATTTTCCAAACAACTAATAAACTGCATACGTCCAAGTTGGATCCTCTCACATATTCACCATTGTTATATTTGAGACTTAAAAACAGTACATGAGAAGTGAAGTGTAGTCATCAGCATGTCGTACCTTGACCCAAGTCTTACGGGACATATCCCGTTTCTCCACCTGGTAGCCGGTCAGAGGACTTCCTCCATCGTGCTCTGGAGCCTCCCAGCTCAGGTGGACGTGCTGCCGGGTCACCTCCAGGACCTTGAAGTCCTTCGGAGCACTGGGCGCCGCTGGAGGACACAATGATACCGAAATTTGAACAATAAATAACTATTTATAATTCTTTCATTTGTGTGTTACTAATCACAAACTGTGTCCTCAGGTTTGTTCTGGAACAGAAAATAGTTTTACATGGCTTACCGATGACATTGACTTCAATCTCTCCAGAGACAGAAGTGACATCGTTCTCCAGGTGCAGAGTGTAGGTGCCTTTGTCTGGACGGACACTCGGCGAGACGATCAGCTCTGTGAACATAGACTTGGTCGTCAGGGTGACGCGTTCGTCAGTGGTGGTCATCTCCTTCTCTCCGAAGGTCCACTTGGCAACGGGGATCGGGTATCCGCTGATGGGGACTCTGATGGTGAGAGGCTGAGGTACGATCACCTCCAGGCCATCTTTGAAAGCGCTCAGGTCAAAGGTCGGACCAACTGGCGAAGGGAGAGAGAGGCATGATGGGAACTGAAACATTAAATACACTTCTATGGAAATTGAACCATTTCTTATGTTTGACACATTCAACCCGTATTCCATGTTTAAGGTGTCATTTTAATGAATCCACTTTCTTTCAATCTGCTTAGTGGACAGTAATAATACTGGTAATATTTAATATGTTACTTCAAAACAGTGTCATGTAATTCCTCTGAACTGTCACATAACTACTACAAAAAACATGAGTCAACAAGAGTCATTGATAATGAAACACATTAAAGACAGCGTCTGTCTCACCATGCAGGTCGTCGGCCAGCAGAGGTCCGATGATGTTTGACGGGTCAGAAACTCCTGCAGCGTTTTCAGCAAACACTCTGTAGTTGTACTTGGTTCCATATTTCAGACCAGACACCTGAAGGAAAAAGTTAATTTTAGGAGAAGTAATCTGAGAATGCTCGCAGGAAAAAAATGTAGTTTTTGAGCAGGCTTTTATTTTGAAGCAACTATACTGTATGCCCGCAGCTGCTTCACAGAAAATGCTCCTTCTTAAAGTGACCTTTCTTAACCATCTAACATGTTTATTGAAAACATTAACAAACATTAATGTCGACAGCGTCAGCATTCAAATCACACATCACATTGCTGTAGTGTAATTTTATTATAGGAATTTATTATAGAATAAATCTCTTGAGATGTGTGATTGCGTTTTCAAGGAGGTCTATGAAGCAGCGGCCGGAGGGATTTTAATTTTAAATCGCTGCTGGAGGGCTTTTATTGTAAAGAAGCCGCTAGAAGACATTTACAGTGAGGCAGATGATGGAGAACTTTTACTTTGAAATCACTGCCAGAGGGGCTTTTATGGTGAAAGTAGAAAGGCATCTAGAAGAAAATACTGTGAAACAGCCGGAGCGGTTTTTGAGGTAGCCTGAAATGCTAACTTCTTTGGCACTTGTTTTGTGAATTGGTCAGTTACAAACCTTTCTAAAAATTAAGTTGACAGGAAAGTCTGACAGAAAACAGCAAAAGAGGGTTTATTTGAATTGCTATCTGCACCTTGTAGATGAGGTCGGGGCAGAGGCGGGCATTGCAGCGAAGCCACTTATCGGTGCCGTCCTCGCAGCGTTCGATGATGTATCCGGTGATCATGCTTCCTCCATTCCTCAGAGGAGTCTCCCAGGTGAGCTGCACCGAGCTCTTGTTCTGGTCCTGCCAGACCAGGTTCACAGGGGGACTGGGACACTCTGCAGGGGAAGGACACAAAAAACACAAACTGGAGGAGGCAGAGACTGATGATGGCGATTCCCCCTCTGGGTCAATAAAGTAGCTAATACAAAGTTGAGGCTAGAGAGAGACCAGGGAGTGGAATTAAATATCATGGTTATTTGTAAAGATGAACAGCCTCCTTTCTGTTAAATTCAAGAGCCTTTGGGGTAAATTCATGCGTAATGAATCTTCTCTCCATCAGCCAGACTTACCGATGGGATCCATGATCTTGACGGGCTGTGAGGCATTGCTGGGCTTGCCTTCGCCGGCTTTGTTCTGAGCTTTGACTCTGAAGATGTACTCCTTGTTCTCGATGACGTCGTTAATGATGGCACTGAGCTCATCAGCTCTGGTCATCTGGATGGGCGACCACTTCACTGACGTCCTGTCACGCAGCTCAATGATGTAAGAGGAGATGGGAGAGCCTCCGTCTGACACGGGAGGCTCCCAGGAGACAGTGCAGCCAAACTTTGTGACGTTTCCCACAATCACGTTCAGAGGAGCATCAGGAACATCTAAAAAAAGATCCACAACTGAGTAGACTGAGAGAAACATTCTGGTGGTCAAATCAATTTGGTGTACCTCAAGGATCAGTTCTTGGACCACTTCTGTTCTCTTTTTATCACTACAACATATAAAAAGTTGTCTAGAATCTGAAGCTCCCTGTAACTCGATTGGAATTAATGTAGTTTGATTTTCCAGCACAGTTTATGTTGTGTTTGGCCTTTGTAAGGACTTCTTACCAAACTTGTTCTTGGCCTGTACAGGTTTGTCGGTCTCTACGTTGGGTCCACTGCCGACCCGGTTTCGGGCACAGACTCTGAACAGGTACATGGTGTCCTTGTGGAGGCTGGTCACCGTGTACTCGGGACTCTCTGCGTGGTCGGTTGCGAGTGTCCAGGTCTTACGCTTCACATCGCGTCTCTCCACCACGTAGCCAATGACCTTGCTGCCGCCATCGCTCTCGGGCTCCTCCCAAGCCAGGCTGACCTCGCCGTCTGCGGTGTCGACCACCTGCAGGTTCTTCACTGGTCCAGGGACATCTAGAAAAATAAACATGAGGGTGAAATGGACAATACAATACAAAGACATTTAGGTTACATTTATTGTCAGAGAAGTGGGTAATGGCTCTAAGTAACAAAAGAAGCAGATTTACAAAGTTTGAAAACAGACATTTAACAAAGAACCCCAGCCAGACTGGAAGCAGGGATGTTGCGCTGACACGATAAACATGATAACTGAATAACTGAATCTCAAAATAGACAAAGTTCCTTTATTGACAATGTAGTTCATGTTGAAGAGTAACAATCCCAAATTTGAGTGAAGCCTGTCATCAATTGTTAAAAGCATGCACTGCAAAGACCCTGTCATATTGGCTGGACTTAAGACCGGGTCACCTGTTCTATTGACTAAATAAAATGGGTGTGCAGGTGGGATCTGAAGTAGTAAAAAAGAAAATACTTTTATTTTAGTTTTTGAGAAATAGCTTTCTTGACCTTATAACCTCACCACAAGGTCAATTTAGTAGCTGTTCTAGAGCTTTTGATCATATCAAAGGATCTTTGTTAGTGGATGGAGTTTGGACAGTTGTCATGAAATTTTCCATTGTTTCTCATTGGCCTCACTCTGCCTCCTCTCCCGTTATGTTGACAGATTCTTGACTAGTTGATTGACTTGATTGATATCTGAACATTGCTTTGCATTGACGTTTGAGTTGAGTTGGTGATGTCAAATATACAACAGCATATCCATTATATTTTGGTTACACTGAACGATGACTTTGGTTAATGTGAGGAGTCCCAGTTTGTTTGGTTTCAGGTACTTTCATATTATTTATTTATTGGAAAAGTTAAAAAAGGTCAGTTACAATTATGACCTGGATGTTGACCTGAATTCTATTTACAAGTCAGAATCTAATGATTATGATAACTTCAATAAGACACAGAGCTGCTGTATGTTGTAGATAAAAGGTTTCAGTATTTAGTGGTTACCTTAATATTAACATGACTACACCTTGTAAAAAACAAACAGTTAACCCAGTTTTGGTCTCTCTTTATGTAGAGACTCAGTAAAGCCTATATGCCAACTGTTTGAACTTCATGGTCAGAAAACTCACCGATGACTTCCAGCGTGATGAAGGCTTCGCCCTTTCCATGTTTGTTCTTGATGATGATCTTGTAGCGGCCCTCGTCGGCTTTTATGGGGTCCTTCAGCCGGTACTCTGAGCGGTCGGCGGATGTGTAGATGTTGTCTTTAGGCAGACTCAGGTTGTTGTACAGCCAGTCGGCCTCAGCCTGTGGGTAGGCGCTGTAGGGGACGGCCATGACGATGGGCTTCCTGGCGTCTGTGACGTAGCTCTGGTCTGTAGTCTTTATCTGAGGCACAGCTGGAGGAGGGGCAGGGGGGACAAGATGACACTATCTTCTTAGGTTTGATTTGACAACAACCTTTCAAATCTTTAAACTACTGATCTTAACCCTGAGCTTTTGGGATAACATGCACAGTGACCTGTCCATCTGAGCACTTACCTGCCAGCTCCAGCTTGGCCTTGGCGTCTTTGTCCTTAACGATGATCCTGTACTCTCCCTGATCTCGAGGTCTGATCTCACAGACCTGCAATCTGTGGACTTTGCCCTCACTCATCATCTGGTATTTGTCTCCCTGGACTACCGTCATGTTGTTCCTCAGCCACTTCACCTCCACTCTGTCCTTGTTGAGCTCCACCTCGAACACAACGTCCGAGCCCGGAGGTTCGAACACGTCCTGTGGTGGTCTGACGATCTCCACTGGGGTCTCTGCAGGACAGAAAGACACTTATGAAGAGGTCCTCCACAGCAGGAACTAGTTTATTCCAAGTAGATAGTTAATGCAAAGTAAACTCTAAAGACCCTCACCTTCAACGAACAGCCTGGCTCTGGATCTCTTCTCGTCCACACCACAGGCGTATTCACACTCATCATCAGGTCTGCACTCCTTGATACGCAAGGTGCAAATCTTTCCATCTTTATCAAATATATATCTGAGAAAGTAAACAATTTATTTAAAAGAAAGTTATAGAGTTAAAATAAAGATCTGAGGGTTTGAACAAAGTGTGGTCAAACAATAAGAGTTTATAAGGCGACGAACCTCGGTCCTTCTCTGATCTCACGTCCGTTCCTGTACCACTTGGGGTCGGCTTTCTCTTTGGTCAGCTTGCATGTGAACTCTGCATCATCAAACTCGGTGATGGTCTGGTCTTTCAGGTGCATGGAGAAGTCTGTCGGCGCCTCGCTGATAATCAGCTCTGCGGTGGACTTGTTGTCTCCGGCCACGGCGGTGTATTCGCCCTCGTCTGCCAGCGTGCAGTCTTTGATGGTCAGCGTGTGCTTGTCTTTGTCTACTCTGTAGACGACGCGTTTGTTGAAGGTGATCTCCTGGCCGGCCTTCATCCACTTCAGAGTGGCGTTGGGCCGGTTGACCTTACAGGAGAAGCTGACGGTGTTCTTCTCCTGAGTGTCGATGTCCTCCAGAGGAACCACAATCCTCAGGCTCTCCTCTGAACAACACAAAACATCACAACGGACACACGGTCATCACTGTGTTCAGACTTTCAACTAATAGTCGATCAAATGCAAAAGAGACTGAAATGTCTGCTTAACACCAGGAAGTGCTTAATGAAATGCTTAAAATGAAAAATGAAACTTAGCCTAAGAACATAAGAAGCCACTGTTCAATACTCGATACTACAGATGAATTTCGATAGGGACCCAAAAGGTGCTGAGGTTAGATGATGTGGTGATTTTGTTTTGGTATAACTCAGCTGAAAACAGGGAAAACTCTCAGGAGGAGATCTTGATATTAGAATATTACTATTGGAGGAGTTGACCGGCACTTTACTTTATAATATCAAGGGATTTATGAAGATATGGCAACCAGAGCCGGCTGCTGGCCGACACAGGATAGTCAAGTCCTAGTGAGGCCAGAGTGCTGAAGGGACTTTTAATCCAGTCTCTAATAGAGAAAATAATTGAGATTTTATTGCACATTAACACTGTGGACCTAAACATGAAGTGAATCACCTTTGACGGTGAGGTTACAGGAGCTCTTTGCCTGCTCTCCTCTCTGATTGGTCAGGTTGATGCTGTAGTTGGCTTCGTCTCCCTTCTGGGCATCTCTGATCCTCAGGGAGAAGACGTTGTCTCTCTGGACCATCACATACTTGCTGCTCTCAAACACCATGTCCTCGTTCTTCAGCCACTTGGCCTTCGCTCCCTCTGAGTTCACCTCGCAGTTCAGGACAATTTCCTGACCTTCTTTGGCCTCCGTGTCCTTCAGCGGTGTGATGATCTTCAGCTTCTCTGCAGGAAACAACCATCAGAAACACTGATGAGCCTCAGCGAGTGAAAGGTAAACTTTACTCTTCCTGCCAATGTTAATAGAAAATATGTGAACATACACTGCCTCACAAATCCTAAATGTATGGAAGCCCAATATCACCACTAAGACAGTTTTGATTGTCTAACTCCAAATTCCGAGAGGAAGTTGAAGTTTTGATTTGCTATCTTGTGACTTTGACTTTAAAAATTTAAAACTCTGATAATTCTTATACCTTTGAATATTTTTAATAATAGTCATAACTTTGTCAGAACGGAGGACATATTAGGATTCAGTTTCAATTCAGTTCAATTCAGTTTTATTTAGACAGCGCCATATCATAACAAAGTTATCTCATAGCACTTGTTCATAGCAGGTCTAGACCAACTCTTTATTACAGAGACCCAACATTTCCCACCGTGAGCAGCACCAGGAGACTGTGGCAAGAACCAGAACCAGGCGCTGGGTTGGCGGTCATGTGCTCTGACCGGTTGGGTTACAACAAAATGAGTGAATGTTTCTTTAAGGTTCTGACAACTTTTGTTTTGTTTAAGATTCAGGTTTAAATTAATCTCTCACTTCCTTTAATGTAAAAACAAACATACAGTGATACAAAGACAGCATCTCTGTTTCTATAAATTAAACTGATTTAAAACCTTGATGCTCTTCTCGACTGGTAAAAATAAAATGTTCTACCCCTTTACATAAAATGGGAGTGTGTGCGGGGCTTACCGAGCACTGTGAGGTCGGCACCGGCTCTGGTCGGTCCGATCATCACCACGTATCCGCCCTCGTCTTTGGGCTCGCAGTTCTTGATGACCAGAGTTCGTCTCTTGCTGTCGCTGACCATTTGGTATTTGTCTCCCGCCTCCAGCTCCTTGTCGTCTTTCAGCCATTTGACTTCATAGGTTTCCTTGGAGACGGAGCAGGTGAACTCCGCCTTCTCGCCCTCCACCACTTCCTGGCTGTGAGGCCTGGAGATAAACTCAGCAGCCAGTTCTGAAACATAGGAGGCACCATTAGATATCAGAGGGCTTCCTGTACTGATCAAACCTCTCTGATTAGTTGGTGTTTAATCAAACGCAGGTTAATCTGCTTGTACTTCAGGCCTGTACAACACATTCAAACTTCAGCTGGTTCAGAGATCCACAGTATGATTACTCGTGAGATTTTAATGACGTGAGCATGAGATGTTCCAGCCGGTCCAATCAGGGTCTCCACCTTTTCCCAAAATGTTTCTATTCTGTCTGTGCTTTGATAACGTTTGCTGTTACAGTGATTTTTGTACATCACTTTTTAAAAATAAAGTTGTTATTGGAAGCTTCTGAGTTCAGAGCCTCTGCAGCACGTTCAGAAACTGAATCACCATCAGACATCCTTTTTTTTTCTTTCCATACCATTAATCTTGAGGTTTCCGGAGGTTTTGATGCTGGGACTCAGCCTGCAGTTGAACTCTCCAGCGTCTGTCATCTTCAGGTCCTGGATGAGGAGGATCCTCCTCTTCCCGTCCACGATGTGCTCGTAGCGTCCACCCTCTGGCAGCTCCTCGTCTCCTCTGTACCAGGTAACATCAGCGCTGGGTTTGGAGACCTCACAGATCAGCTTCACGCTGTCCGTCTCTGTTCCCTCCACGTTGGACAGGTTCTTGGTGAACCTCGTGTCCTCCTCTGCAGCAAGGTAAACGGATGCAGCAGAGAAACAACATCACATCTTAACTGAGATTCAAGAGTCGTTTGTGATCGCTGGACTTTCCTGAGAAACTGCGGCGGCATTTGCAAAGTTTTCTTGTTGTTAAAATGATGACCATAATATGTAATAAGTTCCAAATAATACTGATTTAGTTAGTTCAATTTAAATTAGTTTATGCACGGGGTTCAACCTAAAAGTCCTGGTCACAATCCAGCAGACTGAGTTGAACTTCTGCAGGTTCTGATTTAAGAGGCCGTTGCTCCGATAAGGAGAACTGGATACTCAAGCTAACTGAAGAACAGGGCTGGGGTCTGATTTCTTATTCTTACCGACAACAGTGAGCATGCCGGAGGATTTGGAGGTCTTCGCATCACATTCGTATTCAGCTTCATCGTCAAACACAGACTTGTGGATGATGAGGATGTGTTGCCGACCTTGAGCGATAATTTCGTACTTCTTCCCCTTTCTGATTTCACTTCCATCCTTAAACCAGCGAACCTGCGAGACAGGATGCACAGGGAGATCTCAGAGAGGTTCAAATCTCAAAAATAATTTAAAATGTTACCTTTATTTATAGTTTATGTGAACAAACAGACAAAGCAGGTGTGCTCACCTTGACGTCCTCTCTGGAGACTTCACATTCAAACCTGGCAGATTCCTTCTCTTTGACCTCGACATCATGGAGCGGCTTCATGAACTCGACATGTGGAGCTGTCGACGCAGAGCATTACATTCTGAATCAGGATTAGATCTAATGACACGTTCCCCCAACTCATTAACTTATTGAGAGGTTCTTTACCTGTAACGCTTTCTTAACTCTAATTAAGGGATCTTTAACTTTATTAAGTGTTATAAAGTTCTACAGATTTAAGTGGGTGTACTGAGGAGTTTCTTTAGCTTGAAGGTCCCTTAACTCTAACACAGTGGTTGTCAAACTGGGGGGCGCACCCCCTAGGGGGGGCCCGGTGTTGTGACAGGGGGGGCGCGGGGCTGCTGTGAACATTGTTTGCACTGTCAAGTTATGTCCAGCAGATGGCGATAATTTTACTACCGACCACCTTAGAAACACCACAGAGGAGGGCCGCTGAAAAATGTAAACAATGCACGCACAATGTTTCACCGCCAGCATGGACACATTTGTGACAGGACCACCGAGTAAAGGCAAAGCAGACGACGAATCAACATCAAACTCCACAAGTAAGTCGACCAAAGCAAAGACAAGAAAATATGACGAGGCCTATGTTGCCCTCAGCTTCACGGTGGGTCATGCAGAGAGACCACAGTGTGTTGTGTGTCTCTAAATACTGGCCTCTGACAGTATGAAGCCGAACAAGTTCCGGATTCTGAGGAAGTTAATGTAATACTGCTGACAGTATTATTTCAAATAATTCTGCCCTTTGCATGTTTGCAAGCAAAGCACATGCGTATTTATTTGAGAGCATGAGGTGACCGGGGGGGGGCTGAAGGTAATTGTTTTTCCAAAAGGGAACCACTGCTCTAACAAGAGATTCTTTAACTTATTCAAGGAGTTTCAAAGTCTTATAAAAGGTTTTTATTAACATCTCCTTCTGCTTTTAAAGAGGGTCCCTTAATATTAATGAGGGGTCCATTAACTACTACAGAGGGTTCCTTACCTCTAACAAGTGGTTCCTTAACTTTTAGGTTATGTCTTATAAAGGGTTCTTTGGCTTAAAGTGATTCTTGAACTTCTTAGGAGTCCCTTAACCCTGATGAGGAGTTTCTTTTGTTTAAAATTGTTTTAAGGGACCTACTTTGCATCTATACAGGCTTCCTTAAGTAGAACTGGTTTCCTTAGTCTTAAAGAGGGTCCTTTAGCTTTTATGGTGGCCCCTTAATCTTCTTTAGAAGTCAGCTTTACTGTAACGAGGGGTACCTCGATAATGAAGGGTTGCTTAACTCCTTTAATAAGTTCTATAAACATATATCTTTAATTTCTCAGCTGTACTCACGTTCAACATTAAGGAAGCAGGAGGTTTTGAAGTCTTTAGCGTCACAAGCGTATGTCTTTGAGTCGTCCAGAGTGCAGTCGTGGATGACCAGCGCTCTCTTGCGGCCGTCGATGATCATCTCGTACTTCTTTGTCTTGCGGATCTCCTGTCCGTCCCTGAACCATTGTACCTCTGCGCTCTCTCTGGAAAGTTCACACTCGAGTGTGGCGGTGGCTTCTTCCTCCACCGTCTGGTCCTCCAGAGGCTTCGTGAACTCCACTGCCGGCTCTGAGCGCAGACGGAAACACACAGGACAGTTGTTTAGTTTCTACTCGGTCATCTGTGCTGGTGTAAAACTCACACTGAAGTGCTCTTTAAATTATCGTGGCGACACAGAATACCTTAAAAATTTAGAATCCAACAAAACAAAATATGTGCTTCACATGGACCTAAAACATACCTTTTTATATCTCAACCACAAACTGCGAGGCTATAAAAATGTTAGCTTTACATGGAGTCTAACGTAGTGTGTTAATTTATGGAGATAATCTTGTTGAACAAACAAGTGAACATTATTCTTCTTTGTTCACTGTGAAGCTTCTTTTCTTTGTTTATGAAAAACCGGAACTTCCATTAGAAATCTGCTGTTTTAAGAGAAACTTGATACCAGGCTGAAAATCATTCTGCTGTCCGCTCTGGTGTTTCACCTCTGATCACCTGTTCCACACCCAACAGTGATGTCACAGTGTACTGAAGGACACTTATACATCACTGCAGCAAGGTGACAAGTTAAACCACTAGAGGCCAGAAAAGAACAGATTTTCAGAAGGCGTTACATTGCTCTTTAAACCCTGATCTGAGCTGATGTCCAGGCTGGACTACAAACAGACGTCATCGGTAGAGTCCAGTAGAATCAGCGTGTTGTTGTCTTACCTCTGACGATGAGGTTGGCCTCAGTCTGGAAATCTTTGGCGGTGAGTTTGATTTGCCCAGCTTCATTCAGCTGAACGTTCCGCAGAGTCAGGCTGTGGACTTTACCCTCTGCCTTCAACACCACCTGTCAGGTTCAACACAGTCAGTCAGCATGGGGCTCATTCTGCCCTGAACACTACCTGTAGGTTCAACAGAGTCAGGTAAACTGAGGCTTTCTGTTGCTGAATACTGCTTATCAGGTTTACAGAGCCAGTCAAACTAAAGTTAAACTTTCCCTGAACACCACCTGTCAGGTTCAACAGAGTCAGTGAGTAAAGGGTTTTAGTATTCCCTGATAGCCGCCTCTCACAGCCTCTCACAGTGTCAATAAGGATGTTTTTTTTTTGCTGTGATAATTTACTGTCAGGTTTATTAAGCTTTTAAATCCCTGAACACAATCTGCCAGGTTCAGAAGAGTCACTAAGGTGGGTTTTACCTTCCCTATTTATGGATTTCCTTAACTCTTATACAGGGTGGACGTTTGTTTGATGTGTTGCTGGGTTTTACTTCCTGACCTACACCTGGTAGTTTAACAGTATATGCTAAAAGTGAGTCAGAGTGAGGGTGTTTGTCATCCCTGAACATTGTCTGTGAGGTTCACAGGACACAACTGGCCTCCAGCACACACCGTGTCAGTCAGCTGCTTTCCTTCCCCTGATTTAAACCTTGTGCCCTCTGACACTTGATGGCTATTTTACCACACATCCAGACGATAAATCACACTGAGCTGTTAGATCTGCAGAAACATAATGCACAGAAGAGGAATTAAACATACGATGTTTCTGAGATTACAGTTATCACCTTTATAATTATCTCTAGTTGTTAACGTTGGTAAATGATATTGTCATTGTGCATACTTTGATTTTTGTAAATATTTCAATGTATTATGTTAGCTTTTATTAAATAAACAGCAATCACAGGGAGAGAGAACATTAAACTTTTCATTGCTGATGAGTTAAAAGATTTTAAAGTCTTTGTAGTCAACATTTTAAAGACCCACTGATAGTTATTCCATAAATTGAAGAGCCACTATGGTTCATGTGATCCCATCTGGTTTCACTTAGGTTTTTTAAGTGATAAATAAAGATAAAATGTCTCTTGTTTTGTTATCAGAATCAGAAGTTATAGACGACTCAATGTTTTGTTGCTGAGTCTAAAGACTGAAACACTTTTATTTATTCATGTCACTTTAACTGGTCAGTTTTTCAGTCAGTTTTGAGCCGTTTCATTGTTTTACTGGTCTCTTGGGGCGTCTGGCACTGTAGACGTCACTAAAACCACTAAGCAAAACCATAAAACCAGGATTAAAGCTCAAACGAATTAAACTTAGTTTTAAAGTGTAAACAAGATCAATTTTCAAGCTTAAAGTCTCTAAATCTGGATGTGTTTCAATTGTAATGTTTTAACGTTTTACACTCTTCTAAATTCTGTAATGAGACTCAGCTCATGTTCATTATAATCTGCCTACAAAATATATTCAGATGTTACAGCACGTAACAATATCATTGTTTTGTCAGACATCATTTATTATATGTTGGTTACGTTGATATTTATCTTTGGTTCTTGAGTACTTTAAACCACCTAATTAAAAACCTTTAGTTTAACTGAAGGCTGATTAGCAGTATTCTTAGTTTAAATCAGTTGCTGCCGGTTCAGCGTTGACTTTACTTCGTAGCCAAACAAAACCAACAAATAAACCTTTGTAGTACAGAAAAGCCATTAAACAACACGTTTAAATGTGTATTTACTCACTTTATAACAGTCAGACAACAACTAGTGGATTTAGTTTGAGATTTGATGAAGCGTGTGAATCTCCACCCATGTTGACCATGTAACACTTGCACAACCCAGAGAGATCATGTGTCCTTGGAAACCTCGGAGTTCTCAGGTTACATCCGATAATCAAAGTAATCCTGCGTTATGACTGGATATCATTTCAGGGCCTGGAGGCACACCAAGCTCTTTTCAGCTCTTAATTCATCGTGAGGACGGCAGCAGAAACCTTTACGACACGTTGTGTGACTTTAAACCTGAAGCAGACAAATAGCTCCTGTTGCCACCTGCCCTGCGCCTCAACCGCCTGCAGCTGTTAAAAATAACCCTGTAGAAACGCTTGCAGGGCAGAAAGCCTCCCTGCCTGCGTTATCGCAAAACCAGGATCGAATGCTCAGCTGGAATCCTGAAGCTCCACCAGCAGGCCCTTATATGAAGACAAGCTGAAGCCGGAGCAGCGTGGTGCAAAGACAACTGAAGCAGAACCACGAGGCCTGGACTCGTGGAGTATCTGTAAAGACTGTGTAAGTGACTGTGTGTCGGCAAGGTTTCAGGAAGTGAGCCTGTTTGTGGAACAGAAACACTGTGAGGACTCAGGTGTGTCGGGACTTACTCTGTCGCTTGGTTCCAGCTTTGTATCCCCCAGGAACCACTCGACAGCGATGCCTTCGTATGACAGCTCGCACTCGAAGGTGGCTGTCTCTCCAGCGGTCACGGCGACATCCTTCAGAGGCCTCGTCAGGCTGATCACTCGAGCTTTGGATTGGGGAGAAGACATGGTTAGCCCCCCCCCGAAACAGGTCAATAGATCCAAAAAATCCTCAGTGGCAAATCCTCATGTTGTGGTTGGGCTGAAGGCTGGAAGCCCTCAAGACAACTGAAGCCAGCCGCCCTGGGACTTGGCATTGGGGGTCCAAGCTCATTAGCATACGACCTGCCGTCAGATGTATATGGCTGGCAGGAACCACTGAGAGATGGGGTTGTGTCCTCCCCCCCTGCCAGTCACGGCAAACCTGCTCTAGATAAGGCATGTGGCTTCTAAAATAACCGAGCGCCATGATTGGCTGACAGCCCACCTCTGACAGAAGCCAATCTGCTCCTGTCAATCACCAGCCTGAAATTTTCCTGGGAAAGGGAGAATGTGGAGGTTCAGACGCTGCCATTTAACTGGTGGTGTGGAAGTTCTGATAACTTAGGCTGATATCCAGGATGTCGATTTGGATTAACAAGCCACATCAACTATTTACAACACGTGTCTTCACATGCCTGAGTTAAAGCCCCTTGACAGCCAGTTAAAGGCTCGGAGGCCTCAGTGTCAGACAGCTGGATCACTTTAATCGTTTAATGAGCGAGCTGTCGGTCTGAAACCTTTACAGTCTTTATCTGCTCTGACTGATGGGAGCGGCTCAGGAATACAGACCGTCTGAAAGGAAACACAGACTGGATTTCTAAAAATACATTCAAAGTTAAAATCCTTATTACGTGTGATCTTTACCTGTTGTTTTAGCTCTTTTTCCACCTTTTGCTGTAAAAATGTAAATTTCTCCACTGAGAGACGATTAAAGGATTTTTGATTCTGATTCTGAAAATAAAAAAATAAACTTAAACAGTAACACCTAAATTAAACCACTAAACTGTGACTGCGAGCTGCAGCTTTCAAACTATTTTGATTAAATATGACATTTAAACAGTGATTCAAAAATAACTTAATTGTTGAAGATGATCATTTTAAACAAAATGTGTAGTCTTTGTTCTCTACTGTGGAACTGCGTCATTATTAGACCTGGATGTTACTGATTACTGAACTCTGACTTTCAGTCAGCAGCTGAGATTAATTCACCATTTTGGCTGAATTTTGTTGTAGCTGCTTAAAAAACAAGCCCTTAAATATACGAATAAATAACTTGTGTGTGTAGAATATATTAAATATTTTAAATATCTGTTATATGCCTGTAACACAGCTGTAACTTGCTTTAACCGTCCCACAACGGCAGAGAAACTATTTTACAGAGAAGGAAGAAAAGAATAAATCTGACAGGACAAGTGTGTTTGCAGGTAACCACAGAATATATTTCTCTCTCAGATCTGATAAATAAAGCCTGTGTGACTAACATGACAAAATCCAACAGGCTGAACATTATTAACTATAAGCTTTATTAGCTTGATAACTGCTGTGTTTACACTGCCTGGTTCTGTTGAAGCACTGAACTGTGAATATATATACAGCTTTTTCCCCTCAGCTGTCACCTTGCTGAACGCTGTACCAAGGTGATTACCTCCACCTCCACCTCCACCTCCACCGCTGACTTTCTTTCTACTACAAGGACTCTGACTGTTCACTGCACACATTGCTGTATATACAGTATACTGCATACTCACTGTTACCTCCTGTAGATCCCTTGATCAAGTCATTGAATGTAATTGAATTTAATCTGAATCTGAATATTCAATTAAATTTTATTTCTATAGCTCTATATCATAACAGAGTTATCTCATAGCACTTGTTAATATAGAGCAAGTCTAGACCAACTCTACATGTATAGACCCAACAATTCCACCAGGAGCAGCACTAGGAGACAGTGGCAAGGAAACACTGCCTTTAACAGGCAGA
>JAVQJF010025370.1:0-22438 GCA_036023855.1 Gadopsis marmoratus | reverse complement strand
CCCCATTCCCAGGGCCGGGCCACAAACACCTTATTGGGAAATCGCCGTCCCCCCCCCCCCCCCCCCTCCTTACAGGTAAATACACCTGTATATTTATAATTTTATGCAAACATTATATAAATATTGTCACAATGTTGTTGACATAAAGTTGGAACCTTCTGACTGCTGGTTCCTCCAGACGTTTAGAGCGATACACAAAGAGCTCTCTGTGTAACATGTAAGCATTCACACATGCTCTCACACTTGAACACTGTGCACTCCAACACACACACACACACACACACACACACACACAGACAGACAGACAGACACACACATTGTGTTGGAAACTTGCTGCCATTAATGGTGGTAGTCACGTTTACAATTTGAGCAGCAGATATGACTGTTTTCCTAATGTAAATAATGGACCGTAAAATAATCTCCAGATTCATCTCGTGTTTCCCAGGTGGATTTATTTTTATTATTTTAATAGAATAGTCTGGATGCGTCAGGGGTCAGGAGCGCGGCGCTGAGCATGCCATGTTTCCAAACATAAACTGAGTGTGTGTGTGTGTGTGTGTGTGTGTGTTAGGGCCCATGTGCTAGTGATTTCACCACTCTCCTCTGTGTACGCTGGGATGACAGCGGCTGAGGTCTGGGCGGCCCGGTGCCGGCACCACCACTGTCAACAGGGACCCGAAACTGGTGGAAAAAAAGAAGGTGTGCTGGTTGCTGATTGGCTGAGGCGATGCACTAAACAGCATGTCACGCTCTTCCCAGACTTAGAAAAGGTTATGCTGAGGACGGCCCTGCAAAACCTTTGTGAGCAAGAAGATCAATCATTGTTTGTACACTTCGGTTTTGGTACAGATAAAACCAACGAGATGGATCATATTAGTTGGTGAGCTATAAAGGTGCTACTTGGAGATAGAGTCAGGCTAGCTTCATGCTAACCTAAACTAATCTGCCTCAGAAATCCCCAGCCTTTATGCTATACTATGCTAGCCAGCTGTAGCTTTATGTTTAATGGGGGAAATTAAATACTTCCCAAACGTATTTTCCAAAATGACAATATATTTATTTAAGGATTAAAACTTTCAAAATTCAATACGCATTGCTATTACTCAATGCCAACAGCCCCAAATCCACCAAGTATTTGTCTACATATCTATGCTTATTCTGACTTGTATTTTACGCAATGAGTCAGTTCTCCTAAACAACTTCTGAGAGCAGGTGCAGACTCCCTCTCGGACCTCTGGAGTCCAGGATGTTGCTGTCTCTCTAATGGCGTCTCTGGTGTTTGTCTGGCTCATCCAGACAGAATTCACATAAGTCTCTTTATGGATCCTTTTCAGGCAGATTCTTTTGGGCTTATGTAAGTCTTTGGGTGTGAGGAAAAGCGACTGGAAATTTCTTCAAATCCCAGCGGATGTGCACGGCGTCATCTGATTAGTGAATGACACGCTGACGGTCTGTGGAATGTTGTGACAGGATCCACATCCTCTTTAGCACTAAGCAGATTTTCCAAATTACACCAGGAGCAGTATTAATCTTCTCTGTAACCCGGGAGGGAGAAGGTGGGAACAGCGACCTCACTAAAACACTGGATGCATAATGACAACTATTTTCTAATAGCTGTTCATATTCAGAGCATTGCCATTCACCATCCACAGATGCGCACCTATTACAATGCACTAATGTTTAACTGAACCTTACACACTGTTCACATACATATGCATGAATACATACTGTGTTTGTGTGACCTGTAAGGACTTGGTTGATTTCTCTAGGTTGATCCAGAGGGGGGCACTGTCTCAAAAGGCATTAAAATTTACAACACCACCAACTTATACTATGTCTTATTGCTCTGTAACGTATTAAATCTTGTACAAAATATATCACAGAAATATTGCATCTTATACAATTAAAGTGGCTTTAAATCTTTTTAAGCCCACTTTTATTAAGCCCAATTAATTAAGACTTAATTTTTTATGCTGGAGAGGAACTTTGAGCTCTGAATCATATATTCCTTATTTATGAGACTTGAGGAAAGACCTTTTCTTGTTAAGTTTTTCATTTTAATCGCATTGGCATGGTGAGAAGGTCCAAAGAGGCCTGACCTCATCACATTTAGCAGCTCCCGTGTTCGGCTCAGATTTGCTGTTTTATTGTCCGTCTGTTCTTGGATTTTGGCTAAACCCGCTTGCACTCACACAAGTGTTCTGAGATCATATTTGGATGTCGGAGTAACAATCCTCTTGAGAAGCGTGTTGAGAAGGTAATTGGGAGTTTGCTTTCACGAATTTCAACCGTTTCTGCAGTTTGTAGGGTTTCTATTCCTTGTATAGAGCTGATTGTGGTTCCAACACTTGAAACCCAAGAAGGTCACCCTGCTTTTATTCGATCATCATTGCAGGTGGTTGTGACAATGTGGAGGTCTGGTGAAATATCACAACAGTCTCCAGTAGATGGTAGTAGTGGGTAACTCTAAATGAGCTTTCAGCACTTGAGATTATATTTGAATTAGTTTATTCATTTGTCAAGGCAATGTGATTCAAATATTTTTTATCTGGTGAACCTTGTTTCTCCAGCAACCTAAAAACCATAAATATACTTGTTCTAAAGAAAACACATAGCTGCTACATTCAAGGAAATGGTGGGCATTAGCCTGTAAGAAATGTGACCCTACTGAAACAGGGATGCTTCATATTGTTTGACATACAGTAAGGTAAGAAATGCCTAGTGGTGGATATTAGGTGAGGACTTAAGTTCTGTAATTAGAGAATTTCCCCTCATCTTGCAGTGTGCCATATAAGAGCAATTATAAGCGTAGTACTTCAAATGAGGTAGCTAAGTGTGGCAGGTGAGGTCACATCTCAAGAAAGACCCATTTTGTTGGCTAATGCGGAAACAGGAAATAAAAAATAATTCATATTGGGCTTTCATTAGGTGGCAGAAACACATACTAAGCGTCTCAACTTGAGTGTGTTTGTTTGAGTCTTTCTGCCGACTAGTGGTGAAGAATGTCTTAATATTTCTGTTTGCCAACATTCATTTTAGTGTTAGTCCTAGCATTAATATCACTACTGGCGAGTACCTTAATGTAACAAAATTCCTATCTGTCATTTTAAACCCGCATTGACTGATTTTTTGGCCACTTGGGGGCAGCAGAGACATGCTGTAAACACAACGCTGACATTACAGTATATCACCTTATAAAGTTTATACGCAAACACTTAACGTTTTAGTACACATGTGGAGCATATACGCAGCAACATTAGCATTCACGTGGAGTCATATCTCAATGCTCAACTGTGTGGAGTCAATGCTCAACTGTGTTCACCAGCTAGTCACTAACTCCGTCTGTCTGCCGTTTGGTGCTGGAAAGTTAGCGTGTAGTGGGTTTATAGGGCTTCTTTGGTGAAAACAGAATGGGAGGTTTGGGTGAACCAAAACAGTCAAAGTTGCAGACCTTAAAACAAAACTAATGAGCTGAAAGATGCTAAGACGCTCTGTAAAGCTGACAGGTGAAACAATTGAGACTACCGGCAAACATCTTTAAGTTCGTGAGGAAGGAAGATAAACAGTGAACATAATATTTCATGAAAAAATAATCTTCTAAATCTTCATTCGAATATCTAAGAAATCGTTGTCTGGGTCACAAAAGAAAACTCCTCACTTGCTGAGCACAGACTTTACAGCCGTGGCTCACCTGTGAATGTTCAGATGAAGATCTCTCACCGAAGAGCGGAATGTTTTCATTGTTAATGATTTCCTCCGTGAACGAAAACACACACACACACAGGAAAACTGAATTCTTCATACCTGTTACCCTGCTCATGCTCATGTTCTTCTAATTTTCTTTAGAGGCAGCAAATCCAATTGATACTGTTCCTAACTAAGATAAAAGAGCCAGTTGTTTTGGCTTGATGTCATCTCTAACAGTAATGAAAATGTCTCAGTGGGGGCGATCTGGTAAACGTTTAACACAGACGAAATTTACTGTATCTGGATACAAAGATGTTGGATTCAAGATTAATTGAACAGATGGCCTCTAATGTAAAAACAGCTTTTAATAGGTAAGATATTTAAACATCTTCGTGTCAGATCTTTTTACTCTAGGAGTTTTCTGGATGCCACCCACAGGAAAATCAGAAAAACATAGAGAAAGATTGTCACTAAAACGCTATTATTCTGTTATTCTATTCCCATTTAACTTTTAGTCATTTTAATATTGTTTGGACTGCATGTTTCCACACGGATGTGTGCGTGTAACCCGTGTGGAAACTGTCGACAGGATTGTTTCCAGGAGGTCATAATGAAACACAGATCATTTCATCGCAGTGTAAACTAATAACGGAGGACAAACAACAGCTCACGAACATAATCAAACCTGATGACAAGTGACAGGCGGGCATTAGCTGCATTTCACAAAATTGACATTTAACTCTCCGACAGGGCTAAAAGTCACATTTGAAAGGGCTATGAGTAGTTCATGGAAGCTATTATGTGGCTGGCCTGTGGCCCTGTGAAGACCCTAACAGAGACACAGGGTCAGGGGTCACGCAGACCATTAGCAGCGTCATTATGGGGTTTCGCTTGACATTTACATGCTGCAGACAGGACAGAACCAGAGCTAGAACCAAAACAAAGACAAGATTAGGGTTCTCAAAGCTGTCAGGACTTCTGTGAAGCAAAACACTAGCATTTATGTGTATGCATGTGTGTGTGTTTCTTTAAGAGCATTAGCCACATGCCGTCATTTCCCCCCACTTCATTAGAGATCTATCTCTGCAGAGAGTGAGCTTTACGTGGCAGCTGAATACATACAATTCATCATAATCCAGTTGATCTCTGAGATGTTTGCTCGAGCCTTAGCGAGCTCGATTTCCCCAATAACCCAGTTTGTGGGGGCTTAGATGTGCAACGGAATGTGTCGGAAAGTAATCTTAGGAAAGGACACTATGAAATGGAGTTTAAAGAGTACAGGCTTGAGTTACAGTTAACAGCTAACAATAGCACCACGTGATCATATGATCCTCTTGATCTCCTGATAATTTAACCAGACATGTTTGCGGTATCCCTCGTCTCTGGTGGTGTTGGTGTAGATTAGGAAGCTAAGAACTCTGTTTCATATTCATGGGCTGATGGGGGATGGTGTGGTGAGAGGAATTTTTACCCGCCTCACTTGTCCACTACTGCTTGTGTATTGTCAGGTTTTGGAGCGCGCACAAACCCGTGCACACACAGACACACACGTTCAAGCACACAAAGCCTGAGGAATCATGTGACTCTAATGGCCCTTCCATTGGGGGCACTTTTAATTGTTTGGTCATCGTCTCCATGCTCAGTGTGTCACAGTCAATAAAGCCACATTAGAGGAGACAGGAGGTGAAGGGTGAGGGGGCCGACACAGGGGGTTAGGACCTCGGCGTGGAGAGAATATAAAGCGACTAAACCCTCCCAGAGTGACATTCTCCTGCTATCAGAGCTCTACGGAGGACGGGCTGTCACTGTGGCCCATTGTGAGGCCAATGACTCATTCTTACTCGGGGAACAACCTTAAAAAGTCCCAGGGATTTCAAATAGTGGGGACAAACCTCTTGGATCTGCTGCAGCTGATGTGTGTGTGTGTGTGTGAATTTGCATGTGTTTGTACGCTGATTTTAAATGAAAACAGGCCAAACTGCACCCAAAAACCATATCCTTTATTTAGCCAATTAACTCCCATAATCCCATAATTCACGATCAGATATCATTTACCTGTTGCAAACCATATAATTTTTGGTAACCTTTGCTAATGCGTTCAGAAATAACACAGAGCCTCTCAGGCAGAACGTAAACCAAGCGGAGATTTAATTTAGCTTGTATGCTGCAGCAAAGGGCTTTTGCATGAATGGCTGCAGCTCTTTATTTTATGCAACTTGCTTTTAAGCTGCTGTCAGTGATAGCCATAACATGTCACCAGAACCTGGGAAGTGCGCGATGGTGACTGCGATAACCTCGCGCCGTGGCTCGGCCTCAGAGATCTCCCGGTCTTAACTGTCACTCTCTGCATGTGCAGACCACCAAGTAAGTCCCACTGACCTCCCTGTGACCTGCTCCACCTCACTCTTACTCACACACACACACACACACACACACACACACACACACACACACACACACACACATCTATCTGTCGAAAGCAGGCCTGTATACCATTCTACTACACATTTCATACTATAACATTTATGACCTTTATATTCATCCTGACTGCAATCCATCATGGAGTCGGTGTAGATGAGAGAAATAAACTCCTCCAATGAACATTTATGTAAACAGTGTTCACAAAGATGATCTTTATCTACATCTCTGTCCCAAACCTCAGGTCAAAGTTCACCTGGAGTTTTGACAGCTTCAGGGTCCTGGTAACATGGTCTTGTAGCAAAAATCAACTAGTGTTTCGACTATGGTCTCATCTTTCCCAAATAACCGTGACTGTGTTGAGATATGCATCCAGTTCCATGTGCTATCACACACCCTCGCTGCAATCACTTGAAACAACATGTCATCCATCAGCGGATCAATCCACAAATGAATCAGCAAAGCAAATGTATAAACAATGCATGTAAACATTAGTTTGGAGTCCACCTGTGCCAGCCTACACATAAAGATGATGTAAAATATGAAATGCTTCAAATACTACAAAACAGTAGTGGACATTTGAAATGTGGTTGATGTAACCACACACAAGCATATAACAGAACAGTAAACATCTCAGTCATTACACTATAGGCTATTCATTTTATTCATTGTTGTGTAAGCTTGTCATCTTCTTTACCTTTTTATTGCTATTAAAGACTGATCTCAGCTTATGTTGGGCAGTCTTTCTTTTTGTAATGAGACATGCAACAAGACCAAAAACTGCATACTGAATATGGATGTTTGACAAATGGAGCCCAGTGTTATGCAACAAATTTATTCATTTATGCTTTTGATTCAAACTTTTTTTGTTTAAGTTGAATATGTTTCATGCAATTTCAGTCAATAGCAGTGAAAATAAGCTACCGGCATTAAAGTCGTGTCCTTTATCAAAGCTGAATTAGTTAAATTGAATCAACTTTAAATTCAATCAAATCTGCCTCGTCTGATAACTGAACTTATTTGCATGAAACAGTGCATGTGTGAAGGTCTGGGACTGCGTTGCTAGTGCTAGAATGTTAAAGCTACCAATACACCTTTGCTACAAGCTATGTGTGTTTATCCTGTGTACCTCCAGATAGATTGTACTCTTATTGTAACTCAAAATGGACTACTGATGATTATTTAAGTGTGAGCGAATGCACACTTCCACCAGGAGGCTCTTTCTGGGAACAGAATAAGGGACACAGACCAGATTATTGGATTTCACTGGTGCCCCTCCCTGCTCTGTGTCTGAGGACATGTCTCTGTTGGACACATAACTCAGAAGTGGTTCTTGGACACACTGTTGACTCCATATAAATCCTGGTTGTTTTATGAGCCCCTGGTTTACTAAAACTGTCCCCTGCTCTCTCACATACATACACACACACACACACACACACACACACACACACACACACACACAAAAAGCCCAGTCAGGCCTACTGGGAAGGTCACACACCTCGTCCTTGCACTGAGACTTCAGATGTGGCTTTTGGTGTGAAAAAAAACACAAAACGAGCTCATTGCGCAGACATGTTTGTCTCTTTCTCGAGTGTACCTCGGTTATGTGTTGCAAAACAGTATCTAGCTAAAGAGACCCTCACCATGTAAAGTGTACCAGCAGATCTTTGCACCAACTTGGCAAGTTAGTACTGTAAAATGGATGAAAGTTAGAGGCCACAATTTCAGTTCAGGTCCTTGTCTTGTGTGGCTCACAGTTTCGAACCCACCTGCCAAAGTAATTTATGATCCTGTTAAGAGAAACACTGCCCAGGATCTTGGAGGCTGAATTTCGGGCCCCAGCACTGCTACAACATTTCATGATTATCAGGCTATCCCTGGCGGTATCATAAAACACCTCACATTACCACACTTCCCTGTCTGTCTCTGCCACGGCCTTTTTTACACCCTCTCTGTGGTGGGTCAAAATTTAAGGCACTTCCAGGAGGCCATATTTTCTTCTGAAACCAAAAACTGGAGTGTGTGACAAGGTTGTCAGATGTATTGGTCATTAAAACGGGGAGTTGGCCAAACTCCTATTATTGTTCGTATATTCTTTTGGCATTTTCAGTACAACACGTATTGTTGTTTCAAAGTACATGCGTGTTTTGCTGACAGTAATGCTGATGCAGAAAGAAGGAAGTTAGAAGTCACAAATGGACTGCCCACAGCAGTGTTTCTCAGAGAGGTGTTTTACTGGCAGGTCTTTCACTAAAGCGTATAATACTGGTGTTGATTTTAGCCGGCTGTAGACGAACTGCAGTTAGCCAAGTCAATGGCACTGTTCAAGGCCTCTCCATCATTCTCCGTGGGCAGAGCTGCGACTCGCTCATAAAGCTGCTCATAAACTGACACTAACAGAGCTGGCTCTGCCCAGACACATAAAGCGTCCAAAGCAACACACAAACGCATTAACGTCACGGTAACGGTGGTTCTTTCACCTGAATAGGGCCATCAGAGTGCACATGATTAAAGATGCTTTAAACAGATAAATGTTTTAAATGAACTGCATTAAAGCTTTATATTAAACTTTCTTTCTTTAAAGTTTTGCACTTACAATGTCATTGCTTTAAGAAGGTGAGTGATCACCATGAGTGATGTGACTGGGAGCTCAAAATCCCCCCCAAAAAAGAGTAAGTGGAGGGCTGAATTAAGACATGGACTTTAAAACCTCTTTTGTGTGATAAAATATTATAATCTTCTAGAGTATGGGGAGATTGACCTGTCAAGCCTGCGCTGTATTGAGCAAAGGCTCAATATTAGCTCAAATAATGGCCCGTTTTGAATTAGATAATCCTGCCATTATCTGTAATGAGAACAACTGGCGAGACCCTGTGACTGCTTGGCTGGGAATCTGTTTTGTGTCTTTGCTTACGGTTTTAATTGTAACAAGCTGAGGGGAGAAAGCAAAAAGACTGAAAGCTATTATGCCAGTGTCACTTGGGCAAGCATTCCCATCGGAGCATCACAGCAATAGGGGTCTTTAGGTGCACATTCCCAACCGAATGGCACAGAAACACAGCCAGGAAAGCCAAGGGCAGGTCTAAAGGGAAACCTCATTTTACTGGAAAATACTTAAATTGAGAAATCTATGAAGCACAAAGATTGCAATCGAAGGGAGCAACAAATGGAGCAGACAATAGGGGTCAAAGGTTTTTGTTTTTTTGCAGTGAATGGAGGCACAGTGACTGGGGAATGAAGACAGAGCAGCATTTAAGGGCTCACAAAGCTGTGCATTTAAATAAACAGGGTTACGTCCTTCTCCTTTGGGCCCAATGAAGTCCATCAAAGAACATGGTAATGCCCCACTGAATGAACGCAAGGACTCCCAAAGTCCCGCCTTTTCACTTCGTGTGAAAGAATGTGACATAATAAACACAACAGCCCCCCACCCCGCCCCATGAAAACCAGACATAAACTAAGCTTTAAATATTTTCTGCTTTGGTTACAGCATTAAATCATTATTAGGGTTTCCATGTGGGACGTTTGGCACGGTGCAGATGTCATTATTTGTGGGACGTTAATAAGTAATGTTGTGCCCTCAAGTAGTAAAAACAGAATCAATATTAATTGCTGGGTGGCAGGAGCACTCCCAACAGCAGTGGAAAATGTGCCAGTTCTGCTGTAGTCAATAAAATTGCATCTGTGCAGCTTCCAGAATTACCAATGTACAGGTTCTGTTCATCCATTAATTCTAAACTCATCATAACACAAAATGACGAAATAAATATTTAGCGTAGTGATAGAAAAATGTAAAAGTGAAATTTCACTAAAACCTGCATTAACTGATTTGTTTGGCCACATGGGGCAGTGCAAAATGTGGTAAACACTACCCTGACATATTATCACCTGAGCATTAGCATTTGTTTGGAGTCATGTTTTTGGCCGCGAGCGATAGTTGGGTCTCCACCAACCCCTGAGGGAAATATCTTCCTCTTTAGCTGCTAAATGCTCCACTATGTTCACCAGTGCTTTGCTATGGTGCTGAGTAGGTAGTGTACAATGATGTTTCGTTGAAAACAGCAGTCTGCTGGTGGAAACAACACTCATGAGAGCGTTGAGAGTGAACCAAAATCAGTAAAGCTGCAGGCCGTAAAAACCAAACCAATGAGCTAAAAGATGCTAAAATGCCCAGTGAAACTGAGGAGAAGCTGCAGAGTCAGGTGATTCTCTGTTGGTTTGTGAGGAAGTGCAACCTCCCTCACTGGTTAAAACCTTTTGTTAACCCAGGTGAACCTTGATAATCAAGGTTATTTATTGTGGCTGTCAGCATGTAATTGGGTGAACTAACGCTGTCTGTGTTCCCTTCTAGAGTCCCGCCCTGATAGGCCACTTTTGCATTCGGTAGGCGGGCTCTATGGCTTTATATGTGGGGCACAGACCAGACTGGGAGAGGGAGTTTTCCACTTGAGAAGAGCAGGGCCACAAGTGTTTGATGCATGGTAGACTGAAAATAAGAGTGTCAGTTTTTCTGGAAACCTGTGTCAGCATGATGATGTGGCGTCCGCCTGCCACCCTGTCAGTCCTTTCATAACAAGTTCATCGCTATGAGCGACTCCTTTCACATTACACATGGTCATTTGATCCATTGTTAAAATAAAAATATTGATTTGTGCAGCTTTAAGTAAAAAGTATTAGCGTTAACAATGCACCATAGTTTTAAAACATGTTTTGTTTGAGACTGTATTTTTCAAATAAATGCAGTGGATATACACTACATAAGTAAAGTAAAGTACTTTAAAATCGTAGAAAGTAAAGTTCATAAATGTTACCTTGCACCACTGCTGAGAGGTCAGTGCATTGAAAATGAAACATCAGTTATGCAGAAAAACACTTGACTAAGTTAATCCTGCACTCCAACATGAGCCAGATTTCAGGAACAAGGGAAGATTTTATGATCCTGAACAGATGTTATTTTTCCTGCCCATCAACTATTTCTGTTTAAGCGAGCATGCGCACACACACACACGCACAAAATTTTGTTTACGATGTAGGCTCAGAGATTGTGGGCCAGTCCAGTCTAGAGACAGGTGTTCCCCGCCAGCTCGGCCCCAGCTGAGATGCAGCATGGATGCAGCTCTTTTACTCGGCAAAGCATCCACATTCCAAGTACTTCTAATTTTACAAGAGCCCAGGGGCCACTAGACTCGCTCCGGATCTATGGCGTTTGGGCCGGGATGCACTCCATGGACCCGAGCCTCTCACACACACACACACACACACACGCACACACACACTATCCTGTGTAAATATTGCAGGCCAGGCCCTGCAAGGGCCAAATTGGGTGGCAGCATAGTGCTGCACTTCTGCACTTGACATCTGCTCATTTAACTGTTATCTGCTATCGGGCTCTCAGGTCGTCTCATTTGGTAAGCCACTTGGGAGAACAACTACTTAGCAGCCGTAAAAAGGGTGTGGTTAGATGATGATCTGGAGTGAAAATGAATATGTAGCATGTTTCTCTCTTTTTGTCTCTTTCTCTCTCTCGTTTGTCTGCAGCCACAGTATCTCATGCCGTTGCGAGCCCTCTCTTCCTCCGTATAAATGATTAAAACCCTCATTGGCGTTAGGTGATATGGCTGTAGTGGACATGGTGTTGGAGAGAGGCAGAGGATGGAAAAGAACACAGCAAGTGGAGTGGGAAAGGAGAGGGGGTTGGCAAGTAAGAAGAGAGACAAAAACAGATATGGGGTGAGGGAGGGGTGGAAAAAGAACGGGTGGCAGGAAGCAAGAAGGTGGGGAGATCAGTGTGATGAAGCAGCAAAGGGAAAGAGAAGATGGATGAATTGCAAGGATTTGAAATTTAATGTTGAGGGAAAATGATGACAGAGACTGTTGTGGCTGGGGGAAAAGCAGGGTTTCACTTCTGTTTACATCCTTTCTTCAGAAATTAAGTATTTCTACAACAGTATCTGGTTAACTGTATTATTCCCAAGACAAGTATTAGAAATATTTGTTTGTGATTCTATTATCATTTGGAGCAGAACTCAGGGGTCTTGACCAGCGGATATTAGTCTTATTACCGAATCATCTCTAATCTGTTGTTCAATCCTCTTCTCTAAGCTCTCGATTATGAGTTCAACTTCGTCCTTAAAAAGCTCCTATTTAAAGTCTGGCTCTTTCTGCACAGGCTCATTCATCAGGCAGGGAGGTCCAGTTCAGATGAACAAATTGAGGTTTATTTGCTTGACTGCTAAAAATCTACAGAACACACTTTTCTAAATAAAGCCTGGTAAACTTTGCCTTCTGTGGTTGTGTATGTGTATATATGTGTGTGTGTGCGGGTGTAGTGCGGGTGGCCTCCATAAAAGCAGATGTTACAGCACAGTGCAGCAATAAATACGATCACTTCACTTTATTCCTTTAATCAGTGATTTATAGCAAAGTACTTTCAGCCAATGACACGGTTCGGTTGCTTCAGCCAGCACCTACTATCTTTGGCTCTGATAGTCTATTTATCTACTTCTGGGCAGAAACACCTGAGTGCTAAATATGGTTCCAAGTCCCTGGAGAGATGAGATAAAAAAAAAGTAAATGATGCCAATAATGGACTCGACCACTTGAGATACTGAGACTGCTGGCAACACTGAGTGACTTCATCATTTGAACAATTTTACTTACCTTAAAATCACCTTGATACCATCTTTTATTATTGAAATATGCTCGTTGTCTTTATTTCCAAATATATATATTTTTATGCATGCTAGCAGCATGGCTCTAGGGCTCAATGTCATCGATCTGCAGAGTCGGAGAGCCCCTGCAGCCCCACTCTTTTAGACGTACACACACACGAGTTCCAGAAACTGGAATGACACTGAACTTGGATTGCATGTTTTTCTCTTAGATAACACACTGTTGATAGATCTACTGCCACTAATGAGACAGCCTGTATGAGATATGACTCAGTTATCACAGATATAACACCCATGACACCATTAACCCCACAGCTGTCATTATGTAAGTCCGGAGACATACTTTCACATTCGACATGCCGCATGCCACGGGTAAGGGCATCTCTGTGTCGAGGTCCCACCCCTCCCTCCACACTCATTACAGCCGAGCAGTCACCTTTGATAGAGTGCTGGAATGTCTTGTTTAGTTCCACTCCCAACCCTTACCTCTCATCTTTCCAACTCCACAACAGGTCCTGGTTATGTGTAGTTGTCAGTGGTTTACCACATTATTAATGCTTGTTGATGGGTGCTCACTGTCTCGTAGGCATAGACTGGGGTGGGGTGGGGTGGGGGGGGGTGTCCTTACATTTCTGTCCATTCAGGGAAATACACTGACAATATTCTGCATGTGCAGCAAACCAGATGGGGGAAACAGAAGCAAAAGGAGGTGACGCTATCTAAAATGTGCAGAGTGAGTGATTTCCTGTCTCTTCATTTTTGACAAAGAAAAGCAATTAACAAGCAGTGAGGAGGCTAATACTTCTCATTACAGACCTTTGACAGCCTAAGCGAGGCACCATACAAAAGGAGAAATTAGACTGGGGTGGATGGAGAGAAGCAATAAATGTGAAGCTAGAGGATGTAGCTATTTTAGATCTGCCTATGGTCCTACTACAATGTAAATGAGCTTCTCTGTGGACTCTCAGCTATCTGCAGAGGACGGACACAATAAAAAGAATATGTGTAAAAACAATCCAGCACAATATCCATGCAATATCAATTTTTGTGGGTCTTTTTTGTTGAGCCTGTGTCAGAGAGGTGTTCATTTGTGAGGCTGTAGTTTGTGATCTGTTCATTTTGGGTTCGTCTGCCTACCACACCATGTACCTCCATTCTTAGTAAGCTGGACAGTCATTGTCTTTTAATTCTTACTCGACCATTGGCCTGATCCTTGAAGAGCACCTGATGTTGTACTCAATTTTAAACTCCATTTACTTAAATACTACAAACACTATTGTTCTTGACCAAATGCAGCGCTCCCTATTGTTTTCTTCATAGATTCCTTTTTAGACAATAAGACCATCTCTGTCAATGCAGATAAACGCATGACACTCAGCACTGTAATAAAATCTCTCTATGGGTAACAAGCAGCAAGCTGCCTCAGTCATTGTCTGAGCTGTTGTTCATACAACCGCAAACTGCAACAATAGCAGGGCTGAGAATGTCACACATACACACATACACACACACACACACACACACACACACACACACACGCCTTAAGGTGTACACACAGAAAAGAAAGGAAGTCTTAGTAGGAAGAAATGTCTCACCTCAGCAACAGTATAGTAAAGTTTAGGAGTGTTTCAAAAGGGAAGTGTCCCAAAAAGAACCCTTTCCATTAGAATTGAAGCAATTCCTATTGAGACACACCCATGAGTGTTTGTATGTGTTGGTTAGATGATGAACCTAGTGCCAAAATCTTAGTTTGTTAGTTGTGGTGCAGTTTTCCATAAGCGCAGCATTTAATCCCTGAAAAGTGAGAAAATGACCAGTTAGCTCTGTTCTGATTATAACCTTTCAGTCTGAGGTTTTCACCTTTCCTGCCTCTCTCCAGGACTTATTGGCTGCTTTGACTCCTGTCAGACTTCGTAAGCAGGATCCCAAGTTCTTTCCAGAGGTCTCTCCAAACTCATCCATCACGGTGATCTCTATTACGGAGCGGGCTCCCTACTGTGTTCAAGGACCGTGATAACAAGACAGCGTAGAAACAGATGTGTGCAAAGGTGAGCTGAGTGCCAGCTGTAAATGGAAAAGGTGAGCAAACACCTTTATTTATCGCGGGGGTTTTCATGAAGAAAAGGACTTTTGAAGAAGGAGAAGGGCAATCACTGGTCACACTGCACTACAATTGTATTCACCCTACCCTCATCCCCTCCAGATTTGACTTCTAACACATACAGTATTTAATCACAGAGCAATGACCCTCAGGATATGTCTGTCATCTTTGCTTTGGCACAGTCACGCTTTTCAGGCCAATTCACAGCTGGGTATTCCTGGCTCACCTCTTTACCCTCTGCTTAATTTATCTATTTCCTCTGAGAATACAGGACATCTTTGACTCCATGTAATGAAGAAAACCTCAACTACTCAACTCGTGCTGTACGAATTCCTGACCTTTTTTGACTGATCACAGCGATCCACCAGCTCTGGGACGGAGCAGCCGCTCGTATTCTCAGGTGGTGTGACCCTATTGTCTCCCTTGTGTTTTCACTGCTGTCAGGAGGGAAGTGTGATAAAGCTGCATTCAGTCGGTTGGTCTCCTCCTGCCGCTTGGCGGGGGGGGCAACTGTGGGCACAGAGGCGATTGTTTTACGCGAGGTTACAGGAAGGTCAGATCCAAAATCAATGAGGAAACAGCTCTGCTGCTCTAAACTCTATTTCTGCCAAGCAGGATCCTCTGAGAGGAGCTGGGATATCAGGAACCCCAAATGGGAGGATCGTTAACATGACAGATAGAGAGAAGAGGAGGGATGAGAGCAAGAGAGCTATTACTCGTGTGAAACGTGAAACGCACAGGTGTAATGGAAGAATAGTGTATTCTTGAAAGCATTCTTGGTGCTAAACAGAATTGTATCCCCTGGATCCGTTTCCCACGTCAATGTACACTCGCTGAATGTGAGAAGTATAACATGTTCAGTTTCATACAGCTGTATCATTCAAAACGAGGACAGAAAAAGAGACATTGCAAGCAGGAAATTACACAAACCACAAAATGTTTTAGCTTTTTATTTGTCAGAAAGGGCACACTGGTGCTGTAATTGCCAAAATCCTAATAAAAATGGCACCAATAAATAAAGCAGTACACAAATAGTAAAAACAGTTTAATTTATGTTCAAATGGGAATTTAAAGGGGAGGGGGGTGCAGCTTCTTTGAGACTATATTTAAATAGATTCTCTAGAAACGTACTAGACAGTGCAATAATGTCCGGAGTGTCTCTGTGCCATATAGGAAACCTCAGGGGGTTTCTTTAATGTTTCCTTTCCTCGCCGCTTCCTTGGAGCAGAGCGGATATTACAGATTGGAAGCATATAGTGAATTGATAAAATCTCACACTGATTATGAGCAGTGTGAGCCCTTGGCTTTCAAGTTATTTTGTTCAGTGGGGCTGATCCAGGACGTTAAAGTTTGGGACAAAGCATTGAACATTGGGTTTGGTTCCACTGCTTGGCTGCTTCCGCTGGCTCCAAAATAACAGAGCAGCCTCTGGTGCTGATTTGCACAGGTCAAAAACTATTTTCCCATCTGCAATGATTCATTAGGCCACAACGCCATTAAAGCAATACTTTGGCATTTTTGGGAAATATGCTCATTTGCTGCCTTGCTGAGAGTTAGATGAGAAGATTAATACCTCTCTCACATATGTAATACAAATATACAGCTACAGCCAGTTAGCTTAGCATGAAGGAAACAATCAAACATGACATAACGTGTTAGTGAAGTTTGAAGTGCTGGTGGATACCGTTGCACAGATCCAGACTAGATGTTTCCCCGTTCTCAGTCTTTATGCTAAGCTAAGCTAAAGGCCTTCTGGCTGTAACCATATATTCACTGGACTTTCTGCAAGAAAGCAAATCAATGTATTTCCCTAAATTGTTGCTTAAAGAAATACATTTGACCTTCTTATCCTGATTCTCCTGTTGCATTTTCTTTATGTGCAGAAGTGTAAATACATTAATTACCATGACCCAAGGCGATGCTTGGCCCCTTTTTGGTCTATTTTTCTTCCTGAGCCATTTAATGTCCTCCTGGTGTGTAGTGAAGGTGGCTGAACATGAACAGGAGGAATGAACTCTACTCAAAAATGCCAGCATCAAAGCGCGTAGCTACAGTGTGGTGTCAGCCCCACCTGCCTGTGAGTCTGAATGGTATCACCACAAGTATTTACAGTATTTGGAGAGTGAAGGCCTTGCACATGTTCGTCCTGGCGAAAGATTAAAAACAAGTTATTACCCAAATGTTATTACAAAAGTTCAAATCCAAGCTCCTGTATCATACCTCTGAATGTAGGTGTGGGTTGGACAGCTGAGTCTGAATACAATGTATGCCTCTTCATTTCTTAAACTGTGAGTCAATTCAGACACTGCTGAGGAAGGATTAGTGTGAAGCAAGGGAATTTATGGGGCAACGTTTTCCGTTCCAGCAGTATGTAAAGACCATGTTTGAAGAGCTTTCAACAGCATCACATGGTCTATCAGCGGCTGCTGTTGGATGCCATGCCATTTAAAAATAAGCCTGAGTGTTAATTATTGGCCTCAGAATTAGCTAGCTTTTAAAGAAAAGGCTAGCAAAGTGGACGTTGAGATGGGATTATTTTGTCAAACTAGTATCATGAAGCATGAATTGACATTTTAAAACGTTGCGCACCTTTTAGGACATTATAGATCACAAAGAGATTTAGCATGTCTACTGGAGAGGTTGAATTTAATCCACAGTAAATATGGAAGGTTGCAACTAAAGCTGTTGTCAGTCAGGGAGAAGATGTCAATTAAACTGTGCCTGCTAGTGAGTACTTGCACTGACCTGTGGAAACACAATCAAACCAATCCCTGATGCATATTATGCATACCTGCATATGCAGGTAATATGCGGATGAAGCTTTGTAGAAATCACTTAATCACATGTGCTTTATAGCCTTTTGTGTGACTCTGTTTTGTCTATTTATGTAGCTAAGTGGAGGTTTTTACATTTATAGCTAGGATTTATTCAGTGCAACATTGCACTATAAAAATGTCTTATAAGTGTATCACACATATTTCTTTGTTGCTTCAAGTCTGTTGCAGTGTGAAATTTTGCTGCCACACTGTGAAGCAAATTCAGATGACATTTTGGGAATAATGCCATCCAAATGTTTGAAGTTTCTTTGTGGTAATCCAGACAGCATGCAGATGATTCGTTGAATTTATTCAGCGGTGTTGAGACTGCTCTCGAGAAAACATCAATTACAGTCGATTGTTCTGGTGGCATTTCAGTGTAGTGCGAGTGGTTTGGCTGAACCGGCAAAGCAAAGGCTGTGTGATGCGTGTTTAGTGAGTTCTGACATGGTCCAGATCACGGTTGATCCTTCTCTATTGAATAAGCGCATGTCTTTGGGGACAAGAAGATTGATGCTGCTCCTGCTGAACTCTGGGATATCCCTGTCCTTGGCTGGGCAAGATTTGGGGGTTTGTGGGCAATGGGGGGAAACCACTTCCCTTGCTTGTTATACAAGACCATTAAAAGGCATTATAAGCTGGCCTCTGGAAAGGCCTTTTGCGTGTCATTGCTTGCATCTGTTGGATGGTATTTCTGGGCTCTCTCGTTTCTTTTGATTATTCCAAAATGCAGTAATTCATCTCCAAAGTGTTGAAAAAAACAAGCAAACAGAGAGACACAGTGAAGAGGAGCCCCCTGTGACATGAGACGACACAGGCCAGACAGTCTGACCTACGTGAAGCATCAGTGTTAGTGAAGCTTTCAAGACATGTTTTCTCAAACATCAACTGTCAAAACTTTCTGTTTTGATTATAATAATACACAGCAGTGCCACAAGAAATAATCGGTATAATACAATAATAATATAATCCTATTCATAGAAGCACAATTGCTTAAACCCAAGAAAGGCTGGAAAATACTGATCAAAACTGACACATTTCTAAGAAAATCTTTTAAAGCTTCTCCTTGTTAACATGCTGCACATCCCATGATCTGAGCCATCCAAAGCCATGTCAGACCCTCAAACTATAATCACATGTTTGAGGGGGGGGGGTTGATGGCCCCCCAGCGGTGTTCCTTCGTGGGCCAAGAGCTCTGGACAGAGTTGCACCAGCTTACTGTGTTTTTATAAATCAATTTTTCATTTTGTGTGCAAAACCATCACTATGTTTTCAGTAATAACTAGTTAGTTTCAAACTTGCAAACTTGATATTCTTCATCACATTTTCTCTCATCATCACCAACTTTCTACCTTAGCCAAGCACAACGATGTCTTGCAATATTGTAACAGTTGTTATATCTTTGGTTTTTGCTAGTGTTGCTCCACTCATGTACATTGAAACAGGTAGATAGAAATTACACATAGATGGAAGGATAGCAATAGGCTATTGTTACTGTTGCTAATATGACCAGCAGACATAATTGCAATAGTACCAATGCTCATTTTAAAAAGCAGTCATTATTTGCATCCATTTTCCTGACTTTTTATCTATTGTTGAAAATCGTGCAAACATCACATTACATTTGGTGGAGAGTGTATAATGATGTATTTGGGACTCAAAACTTTACAACTCTTATCACATCGCTCCTCACACCTGAGTCCATACTACTGCTCATGAAGCTCATGTAGCGAGTTGCGTAGCAGCTACACTAGTGGCAATGTTTTCTTATTTTAAAAGAACTCCGAACTGCTGTGCTGTCTGGTTTGGTCTGGTGTAATAATACATATCTTTATTTACACCTGTGTGTCAAAGGCAAACATCTGGTGCAGCTGGCAGGAATCGAATAAAGGGAAAGATTCATAAGTCTACGTGCATGCAGTGTGTGTGCCTGTGTGTTTGAATGGGCAAAGCAGATCCATCGCTCCACCCAAGTATAATTACTGGGGACAACAATAGTCTGCAAGATAACCACAAACAACTGGAGCATGTTAACAGCAGCATATTGATTTCAAATACATATGGCATTGGATTGTGTGTGCATTACCACAAAATAATACATTTTTCTATATTAACTGTATGATTGTCAACTTACATTGGATGTCTTTCTCCTCGCCATATGTTTCATCTGTCCATCAAACAAAGATCATTTAAAAAAAAAGTTTTGTGACACATTGTGATTTATAAATGTGGCAGTATAGCAGGACTTGGTCGACCTCTGCATGGGTTTAACCCAACACCATCGAAACTATAAGGAACACTGGATCTGGGTTCATGATGCAGGTCTGGCACACAGTGGAAAAACGGGGTTAATGTGATTGAGTTTGTGTCAGAATAGAGGCTTCCCTGTTAGCAGTTCGAAGGAGGAGGATTAGATTTGTCATATGCACAGAGGAGCCCTGACTGTGGTTGTGCACACTTCACTGCTCAGGAGGAATCCGTGAAGCGAGTGTCCGTGCTGTTTGGGATGTTCATTGGACAAATTAATATGAGGGCAGTGTCAGCTGGAGAGGTACTGGGCTCAATTCCCAGAAATAACGCACTTGTGCACTTGGATATTACCAGACTGCTTGTATAAGTGAAAGAAGGCACAGAACACAGAATATGTAATATAATCTGTGTTGTGTAGTTGGATCCCAGTGTGTGAGGGTCATTAAGTACGCATGTTAACAGAGAATGAGAATGACATTGCTTTCTCGCTCTCGTTGTCTCTTCCACTACACCATCCTTTCCAGTGGCAGTGGATGGCCCTCTTATTAGGTCAGCTGAAAGTGGAAAATTAGCACAATTCCCCCAGGCTGGGATTTATCCCACATCTCTTCCAATTAGCTTCCTGAGCTTCTGGAGATAATTGCAGTGTACAGTGCAGAGACAGGAGCTCCCACAACCTCACTGCTGCTGCTGCAGCTTCTGCATTCCCGCCTCCATTCCACGGACAGTCATACACTTCCTCGCAGAGAGAAAGAGAAATTAAAAAAAAGATACTTGGGGAACTGAGAGATTGACTATAGGATCAACATCCCATCTCTCCTGGTTAATCCAGCTTTGAGGCGGCCCCATCCCTTGAGCCTGGTTCTGTTAAGTACTTACATATGCTAGCAAGAGTTTGGAGTTGGGAGAAGTTTTTCATGTGTTGTCATTTATAGCGCTATCATCTTTAATAACGAGGAGGGATTAGCGCCATTGCCTTTTGATCCTATAATCCGCACTCCTCAAAATCCCAAACTTTATCGGCTTGCCTCTCTGCTGGACCCGCTGATCTGCTGGGAAAGACAGAAATTGACCTCAAATGAGGCGCTGTCCTGTGAAATCTCCGACAGGTGACAGCAGTAATTCATGGCACAGAGGAGAACAGTTGGCCTAATGTGGCCATTGGAGATGAGCCTGTTGGCTCATATGAGGCTGTTGTCAAGGGAGATTAAAGGACTTCATAAATATACCCTTCCATTTTGCTGTGCCGTATATCACTGGGCTGCATTTATCAGCGCTGCCCATACATAGCGCAGTAATTGCATCTGAAGATGAAAGTCGGGGAACTTCATCTTTCCACCTGTGCCATACATCGCATCACAGATTTGTCACATATGATTCATGTCTTATATGGAAACAACACAGCACATATCTTCCTCCCAGCATCCATAGATGCAAAAGGAGAACATATAACACTTTGCAACCTTGCTTACTCATTGGTTGAAACAATATATTGCAGTTTGGAACCCTTTTAAATTAATTATATTATGTCACATTTCTTTTTTTGTTAAATAAATTCAAAGGAACTAACACAGAAATGTTTTGTTCTTGCTTACAGCGCTGGAAAGCAATAGTCAATAAATTGAAAAGAATTAAGAGAGGACATCCATAGTCAGGACCAGTGTTACAACTGGCTTGCCTTTCTCTCTTCATTAACGTGACATGGACTCCCTATCCATCGTATCCTCAGGATTGATGATCCACTTTCATTTATGGCCCTCCTTTCTTCACCACCATGCTTTACATAGGCGAGGGAGTAGGTTCATTTCAGCGTCTGAGGGCAGCGGCTCGTGATCACACACTGGAACTAATTAACGAGCTAGGCCTCCGTTTACGTTAAGCAATGTTTGAGAGCAGAGAACGACAGGAACTTAATTACATGGTTCTGGAGACAAAAATAGCGGCTAAAGGTTTCATTGGCAAAGTGTACGGCTTTCTGAGGCTCTCGGCTGAGGATCACGCTCGCCTGCGCTGTCACTGAGTGGATATTAAAGTCGTGTGTCATATTGTTTCTCTGTAATATTTGCGGGTATCACATTTCTTCTGGTACGTGTGCAGGCTGACATACATACAGTAGATTCATCTACATTCATGCACTTTTTCACGTGCACATACTTGGACTTAATTCACCATCAGGGTTTAAACAAGTGTGCACCTTACACATCTGGCTGGAGGGAACCACATATTCTAAGATTTAAGGATATAGCCTGACTATGCCACCCTGGGAAATACTCACAATATTAGACACACTAACCCAATAAAGGGCACACAGGTTCATTCACCAAGAAAAGTCAAAGACGTGTCATTTCCAATATCAAAACTACACCTTTTTATTGAATATTCACAAGTAGCAAGAACCAGAAATAAACAAAACGAAACAAAAGAGCACAAGAACCTATGATACTGCAGACACATAGCCAATACATGAACACACACACAGACAAATCTGCACA